>OMNM01039282.1:0-19708 GCA_900302745.1 Parablennius parvicornis | reverse complement strand
GCATATATTCCTGTCAGGCACCTCCCTTGCCTCAGTCCTCCATTTTTTCCCTCCATCAATTCAGTGACACCCAGCAGTGGGCCGTGACATTACAGAAAAACAGAGCAAAGGAAAGAGAGTGAGAGTGAAAGAGAGCACAGGGAGAAAGCAGAGTAGACTGAAAGAAATAGAGGGAGGAACACGGCAGAAAAACAGGCCTAGGAATTGTGAAGGCAAGAGGGAGAGATTTAAAGAAGGGGTTAGCAGGGCAGAAGCTTGAAAAAAAGATTGAAAGGGAGTAAGTGTGGTGGAGTGAGTGAAAAGTAAGTGTGGGACATGTGAGTGATTTCCTCAATGTCATGAGGTAACATGGGGGCGGCTGCAGCCCCGGGTGAAGGAGCGGTGAAGCAGACCTGATGGCCTACACAACTGATGAGGAGAACTGGTCCCCTTGAACGAAAGAGCTCAATAATTCAAAGAGAGGCAGAAAAAAAAGGGCTACTACGGGAGAACGAGATGGCAAAATTAGAGCTATAGGTTGGCAGGTATTTACAATGTACTGTATTTGAAGGGCTGCAGGTGTGGAGTAACTGTTCTTCGCCCACGGGTCAAAAATTATCAATCACCACCAGTACCACTCATGTGCATGTGGATTTCAGACCTGCCAGGAAACAGCAAGCAGGTGTGCCTGTGCTTGTGGTCCAGAGGCAGAATTTCTGGCACCATCACAGTGCAATGAAATCTGTCGGGCTTTGTTCCCAGGTAAGCTCTTTGTACAGGACATCACTTTGGAACAATTCGTTCACAGTGGCAGCGACGCAATATGGCCACGATCAGAGTGGCCACCAGTCCTGAGTCCAGACACAACCACAGGAATTATACTCTTACAAAAAAAAATCCAAGAAGTCCATTCAGAGCCCTCAAAGCACATCTCCATTCTGTATAGCAAAATGCTGTGTCGTTTGTCTCAGCACGCACGGCTTTCAGAATTAAAGTGGAGAAAAATTGCTGCAGCACAGCAGAGTGAACCTCCATCTGGCTCGCATGAGGTTAAGACACCCACCTCTTAGATCACATGTAATGGAGGTGACAGTGAAAATAAAAAAAGAGAATGAAGGACATTAATTCAGAGAACTTGCTTTTAGCGAAATTAATGTAGAGCAGGATGAGAATTAAAAAAGAGGTCACGGTGGGTGAGGCTGTGACAAGAGGACATAGATTAGAGTTCTTCATAATGCAGTCGTTTTACATTTAATTCTAGAGGCCCATTTCTATTCTCACAATGTTTAAAGTTTTAGAAATCTGGAATTGTTCTTAAGTTGGATGATAATAGCAAAGCTAATTAGAAGCTGGCTTCAATTAAGTATTAGGCAACAAGATAATCTCAGTCATTTCTTCAACCTTTAATTTGAGGGCAGATATTCATTTATGTGAAAAATGGTATTAATTTTCCCACATACATAAATATTCATCTCGGACTGGCTGTAATGGTGCCTTTTTGAGCTCCACAGTTTTCTGACTGTGAAGTCGGTGCATGGTGGGACTGCAGTGCATCCTGCTGGTTGAGCGTAAGCACAACAAGCTTGTGCTTAATTCTTCACTGCTCCGAGTAGACACTTGATCAACTTCTGTTCTATCTATAGTTTTTCATTTGGAGGAAGAGCTCTTTGCAAACTCCACCCTGATTGAAGGTAAACTGGATAGTACAGTGTGAATAGGAGCAAAGATAAATCTCTGACACTCACTCTTTCCAAACTTAGAGACAAAATCTGATCTGTGATTTGTAGAGTTTTCAGACTTTGAATTATTTTAGCATTTCAAAACATGTCAGTTGCTATAACTAAAGAGCCGCTGCACAGTTCCCAGATGAAACACCCCGATAAAGCGTAGGATTGTGCTATTGTTGTTGTTCTTGAGAAAAGTCCAAAGCAATTCCTCTGACAAGTGTCTGAATAAATGGCTCTCTATTATTTACACGCAGAGAAATACATACAGCAATGGCTTTACATTTTGGGAAAATATAGAAAAATGTACAAAGTGTAAGCACATCAACCAAAATCTTAATGTCTCAGATGTGAGTTCAAAGGAATCTAACTGACTGCACATTTCACTTCCAAACTCGGGACTACAGCAGAGTCTGATCATACTGCCTGCCAAACCTTCATTGCACATTTTGATGAGTCAAAAGTTGAATTAGAATGAAAACTGAATAAAGACTCAGGGCTGCATGATGGCAAGGTGGTTTAGACCTTTCTGTTTGGAGTTTGCATGCTCTTACAGTGCATTTGGTTTGTGCCATTTGAAAAGCTCCTCCAAACAACGGGGGTCTCAGTTCATTTCAAAATAAACTCTGGTGCAGTGTGGTTACAGTGCGAAATGCCGGCCGACCATCTGGCTGAGCAAATACAGGAAGTGAACCAAAGAGAGTGATCCAGTGAGCATTTAGAGTAGAACAACATTCAAAGCCAACAGCATTGGTCTGTAAGTGGAGTAATGACAAGGTGCAGGCACTTATTGATGCTTGAGCCGACTCATCAGAACAATGATATTTTGAAATCCCTACACTGTTTGATGTGTGTTTTTTAGGGGGCGTGTGAAGCAGGCTGAGGTTTGATCAGCTTTTGAAAGTGCAGTAGGAAAGTGAACCAAGGCCAGCAAATCGAATTTTCGGATCATCCTGATGTGAAAGCAGGGTGTTCGGCAACAAAATAAAATATAATATAGAGTCAAAATATAATATACATTGATGATGATAAACAATAGGTATTTTTACTTGATATCAATAGACCTAGATTGATCCGGATAGCAAGTAGTTGAGCAGAGGCTGATGGACATTAGTCAGGGTTCAGTATTGGGGAAGTGTTTCATGCTACATGTCCATTTTGCAAAGCTTGTGCTGAGGAGGGGACACCTTAAAAGAAGCCTGAACATAGCAAAACGCTGCGGAAAGGAAAAGGAAAATGATGGAAAGTGGGGGGCAAAGCGGTGAGTAAGTTAAATAAGAACTCAACTGAATTTTTTCCAGCACTTGAAAGCGGTAGCATCCCGGTGACTACACAGAGTATGAATGTCAAGACACCAAAACTGCAACAAAGAGGAAAGATGAGAGATCCCACACAAAAATGATCAAACATGATTGGTATTTATTTTAGGGCCCACCAGTTCACCATCGGAGGTGTTTTTTAAGCCAAAGAAAAGCTTGAAAGTTTGACACTGTTGACAGACTTCTCTTTCTGGCAAAGAACCTAAATGATGTGCATTAGGTCAAACACAAAGCAAAGCGCTTTACTTTTTGCACTATTTACTGTACTTTGGCTTCAGATAATGTTATAAAAAAGATGTGTACTAGCTAAAAGATGGTGTGAAGATTTGATTTAAATACAGAATAATGCCCCTGACATTTGAGACTTAAAAGAAATTCACTGTCCCTAATGATTTTTGTAAATTTTGAAGTTGAATATTTTAATTTCTCATTACCTTAACTGTGATCAATTTATTTGTTTGTATTTTTTATATCTTTATTTTAAGTTGTATCATGTTTTATGATCATAAGGTTACAAGTCTATTTAGATTTCTGCATGTTTTTGTTTGTTTTAATTAGTTGTTTAGAAAAAACAAAAACTGAGTTAAGGTACCACCCCTTGAAAAACTGAGAAATATTGAACTGCTTAATTTTCCCTTTGACATTGCGAGGAGTAATTCTTGTACAGTTATTTACATTATATTGCCAAATTTAATGTAAATAAACTATATTTCAATTTTAATTACTATTGACTCATTAGGCTTCTTCAGGTGTCAAACTGTCAAAGAAAATTTTTCGCTCAGTTCTATGTCAAAACATCGTAAATAAATGCGCTTGTTAGTCACCAAGGTTGTCTGAGTAGCATAGATAGGTAGATAGATAGATAGATAGATAGATAGATAGATAGATAGATAGATAGATAGATAGATAGATAGATAGATAGATAGATAGATAGATAGATAGATAGATAATTAAATAAACAGATTTGTATTCAACATTGTAACTTGCTGCTTAGCTGATCTGGAAAAGTGTTGATTAGAATGATTGATGCTGGAAAGTGTGTCACACAGCTTTGACAATGGGTTGAGGGTAACTGCACATTTTATCATTCATTTTATTTAGACTTTAGACCTTATTAGATTTTTATAGTATAGGTAGAAAGGTTCATCCTATACACTAAGGGATTTAATCACAAGACATACTAGTACAACTCAGTAATATCACATCAAGAAATGCATACTTTGCCATTGTGATATGAAGTTATGCCCTCTTTGATGATGGTGCAGTACAACTATACTGATTTTATATTAATTTCCAGGATAACATAATAGTCCTTGAACAGCTTTGTATTTGCTAGTTTATTCATTCAGCTCAAAGAGAGAAAACACATTTAGGCAACATATGTTCTATAAACACTTCAAGTCATGACACTGAGTTCAAATGTGGTCAATATGAAATACATCAAATATGATTATTAACTTAGTGATGCTGAAGTAGTCTAAATGGGTCTCTCTTTAAGATAAATGGTCTATCTTTGGCCAGGTGCTGACAGTAGTGAATGCTTAATTCCACATTAGCCACAAACATCAGTGCTCCGTGGAGAGCAAGCGCTGAGCCATTAGGTGTTCACCTCAGCCATAAACACTGTAATTATCTGCATAAGTAATATTATCATAATAATATAATAACATTAATGTAATTATTTTTTGGATCATTTCCCTCACATGTTACACATAACTTTGTGGGTTTAAACAATAATTTAATCAAAGGCTTTGTCCTCATTTTAAAATCACCCCACCGACAGCGAGGTTACAGCACCCAGTTGGCAGAGAATAAACATAAACATCCTCATTATTAACCATTATGAAGCTCTGAAGCTCTGAACTACCATCTTTCTACAACTGTGGATCAAATGGGCCTTATAAAGCATGGACTTCTCCAAGTTAATTCAGCTAATGGCCTCGTAGCGTTCAGGAAACAATATTTTACGAGATGTTTTACAAACGTAATGCAAAACAATAACCAATGCAGAACCCTGGATGCACCAACAGGAGCTGACAGCTTTAATGTGGATTTTAGAATCTTTGAAAAAGCATTGTGCTGATATGATTATTGATCTATCCACATATTGCAGCAGTTCAAAAACACTGCTGAAGTATTGCCTAAAAGCTTATCAGGCCTGATCAGTTATGATGAGGAAAGGTGGGAAATATGTTTGATTTATTGCAGAATAATTGTGAGAAGTGTGTTTTTTTGAATGTATGCCATTTTGGAATTAATATAAAAATATCACAGGACCACTTTGTTTATGTTCACAATCAGAAAAAAAAATTTAAATATAGAGTATCCAGAAATATTGATTTAATCCTCATGGTGCTTCAATTCATCCAACCACATAAACTGAACTGCTGTGCAACCATTTTCTGTTCATACCAACATTTGCACAAAAGGTAAAGTAATAACCATCTGGTAGATGAATTGGAATACAAAAAAATTCCTCTAAATTCCAATTAATTCCTATTTAAAACATATAAATCAAAGCATTTCCAAGACTTTTTAAATTAAGATAATTGTGCCCTTTGGTTAAATAAATGAAAGAAATATAAGCTTTGATCAAATTTTCTAATATTTTGAGATACTGTATTGTAGTTTTGTATAAATTAGAAATGTACAATTTTATAGATTGGAACTAGAAAGTGTAAGTATACATTTTAATAATATTATGACAATATTTCCATTTATGAATAAAATGAATTAAGGTCAAATAGATTATGGGAAACTTAAATTCTACACTTTCATTCAAATTGTACAAAACACATTCCCTTACTTTTTGAGCTTTTTTTTTTTCCATTGTTGAGCTTTTCTGAGACCCAGTGTAGTTTGGAGAATATTACTGCACACACATTCACACAAAAGAACAAACTCTTCTTGGTTTGAATATGGATGCCAGGTCTTGCGGTTTTCTCGCTTCTTGAGTCGTCAATTTGGAAATGAGCAGACTTCAATGTTTCCATGAGTGACAAAAGACGGCCTCTCTCGCCTGCCCTGATAACGACAGTGCAGGGCAGGATAATATATGTGTCCTGCCTCTAATTTGTGGTTGAACTGAACTGATTATTCGGGGCTGCCTGCATTGTAAGATGAGTCAAAATTCATCCAGATCCACTCTTGTGAGGGAGCCAGTGAGCCCTGGAGCAAATTAGAGGAGTCCAGTTCAATCTGTCTGTGGGGAATTGAAAGGGCATCTGCTAGTCTGTGCAGCTCTCTATTAGCAGTAAATGACAGTCCTGACATGTAGGAATTTAAGTCGAAAAGACTGTTTTAAAAGGCCAAGATTTAGATCATTCATATTGAAATGCACAACTGAGAATCAGTCCATGCTTAGACCTTGCTTTGAGGTTGTCATAATTAGAGTTGCAAATGTCAAATGAATACCTTATTGAGATATTTACTAAATGATGCAAGTTGCCTGAGGCCATCCATCCATCTTTATATAATTTCATTCAACTTGGGGTCACAAGACGCTGGAGCCAGGCCGTCCTCTATAGGTGAAGGTAGGGTTCATTCAAAACAGGACACCAGTCCACTACAGAGCAAACACAGAGAGACACACTATCACACACACTTACATTCGCGATTACAGGCAATCTTAAATCACCAATAACCCTCATATCTGTTTTTTGATGGTGGGACTAAACCCAGAAAAGATCACACATACACAATCACAACAAACAAAGTTTGTACAGAAATGTCCCCGGCCCAACCACCTACAATTATATTTGCTTGACATTCAGTGTTTGACTTCACTGTGATGTGAATATTAGGAGAAGTGGGGAGGCTGTGATCTACAGAGTATAGTAATAGTTTATGTCATACATGCAGTGTTTCTGTAGTGAGCATTAGGGCTGTACAATATCTGGTAAACATGTAATACTGTATATGATAAGCTTCACATCAACACAGTTTGCACTTATTCACTTAGATGTTTTAAATATTTGTCACATGGCTTGTCACAGATTTTAATCCACAACAATTTAAAAGAAATCGAAATACAAACAGTTCTTGCATTTAGAGAATAGATAGTTTTGGATAGCTTTAGATATGTTATGCACTACTTGTGGCACATCAGATGTGTAATGTCTATAATTGCACACGCTGTCTGGGTTTGGTTATTTTTAATTTCATATGTTTTTCAGTTTGTTTTTGTTTTTTTCTGTTTTGTTTTGTACGACATAAGCCGGTGGTTCAGTGTTTAGGCAACACACCACATACCTACATACGAATCGCGGTGTGTTGGATAACTGTTAAGGATTAAGAAACATTACATATATGAAAAGGAAATGTCACAAGAGCTCTGTGGAAAATATATAATTGTGGTCTGAAATATAATTTTTTCAATATGGGTGATTACGGGAGGGTGCTTCTGGGAAGCAGTTAACATAAAACATGGCTTGATAATTTGCCCTGGAGCAGCTTCTTGGCTTCGGCTCTTTACATGTAAACCAACATTATGTTCAAAATGCTTAAGTCAGCAACCTTAGTTGCTTACCGCTTAAACTTGTGGGATTTGCTGAGTTAAGGAATCCGCATTAATTTTCCCATCCAATAACAGGACATAAATTGTTGTTGCACATTACACCTGATAAGACTAATTCCCAGCTTTGAAGTTATTTCACATCTAGTCAAGGCTCCACTGACAAATTAACAGTTTTAATCAACAGAAACAAAACGTATCCTTGCATTTTTAAAAGACACAGACATTAAACTTTTCCAAATATATATACATATGTGTGGTACAATGGCATATCAAGTGTCTCATCAATGTTCATTTTTAGATTCAAACGTGAAGACCTGACACAATTACAACTTCTGAACATTCTGTTTACATCCTTTGTAGTTGAGGTTCTAGGGCAATGTCAATGTTTGACAGTGTAGTACTCACTTTTCTCCACCAGGTAATGCAATTTCACCATAACAGGACAGTGACAATGAGCATTCTTCCACCATTTTGATCTGACAATAAGACAAATGCACCAATGAGTTAAAGAACAATTTAATGCTCTGTTCAACACATATGCCATAACATTATCACACGTTCTTTAATAAGCTGGGTGAAATCCTGAGGTTTCTATTTCTTTATCTTCATATAATGCTGGTCAGTCTGCATGGGTGTGTTGGCTTTCTTAAATTGACATGTTTAAAAAAAAAGGTTACGAGGTAACTTCAAACTTTAGGTTGTATGAAAAGAGGAACAATTTAAAGGAAGCGATATGTTTGTTCTTTTATTTACTGTCCTGCCTAAGGTTTTGCTACTTAAGTTACACAACACCTGAACAACCGAAAAAACACGTGTTGTTTTTTGTGAGTAACAACACAAAAAATGCATTTTATGCTATGAAGTCAGCAGTTTGTAAAGGTTTGTGAAAACTGTGAAGGTGTTCGGGAGTGGAGATCACGTGGGCACAGTTCCTTCATAAGCACAAAATCTATTTTAGGCTCAGGCTATAAAAAAGGAAATGTCATTTTGCACATATTGTGACAACGCTCAGTACACCCTGGCAGACTGCTGACGGCTGAATTCAAAAGATACAGGACCAGTTTGTTGGTATTCGAACCAACAATCAACACCCATTCAAATCAAAATATGTGAGGGTTTTGAAATAAATAGTCAATTAAAGTCAATGGCATACACTTTGGCAGTAGCATCAATATACAGCCGCATCGACGTGAGTTATGAAAGAGGAAATGATGGCACTGCTTTTTCAGATTTAAAACAGGAGGCCTTGCTCAAATGTTGCATGCAGTACTCTGTCATGAGACACTGATATATATAAAGAGAGCTTCTAAATAAAAGCATTTTACTTCTGACTAAGATCATACTCCTCTGAATAGTGCCTGATTTTTGTTCTTCTCTTACTAGTTAGTACATCTAAACACTGCCAGAGGATTTCAGCTTTTATGAAGTTGTCAACTATGCTATACCCTATAGACAACAGCAAATCATAAGTTTAATAGATGTTTAGATACTAAAACAGATTTTTTTTAATGTATTTTCATTTCTTGAAAAGTCAGAGGTATCAAGAAGAAATATAATCGATTGATACCAGTAATGTGTTACTGACCACTTTTTTCAGTAAGGAATAATCTGACGCTTAAGTATTTCCAATCCAGTAATCAAATTAAAGTTACTTCTAATTTTCCTGGGTAAAAAAATATGTTGGCAGGAAGCCCCGCACTTTTTAAATCAATCAATGAAAGACTTTACGTGAGTCCAAGCAGTGATCAGAGTTTTTGGCAAAACCGGTTGTCATTTTTATGTTGAAACAGTGGGGGGTGTTGCCAGCAGCTGCTGAAAGTAACTGAAAAGTTACTTGCAATCTACCTTAGTTACTTTTAAAAACAAGAAATCAGTCAAGTAAATAAGTTACTTTTTACAAAAGTAACCAGTAATCAGTAATTGGATCACTTTTTCAAGGTAACAGTGGCAACACTGAATATGAGATATATATTTTTGTATTTGCAGAAACTCGATTGTAAAAGAAAGGAAGTCCATAAAAAGATTTCGGTCTTACTTAGATGAAAAGTTCACTGCAGATGACAAGTCATCAGAACAAGAAAAGTAGAAAGAAAGTTTGAGTGTCACATTGTTTCACTGCTTTTACCCCATCTTTGTCTTTAAGTTTTTACCTCTATACAGGCACTACATACAAGTTATCTCTCTGTCAGCAGGAAACCATGTGGTTAATAAGTAAAAGGCCAGCGGTTTGCTCAACCACTCTATGGTTCCCACATTGGGTGGTGGAGTAAGGCTTCCTGACATGCAATAGCTAGCTTTTCTACAAACCTCTCAAACTCATTTAGGGTTTTAGGACATATTGAAAATGGTGGCTTATGGAAGAAAGAGTGAAAGCTTTTTTTTGTTGCTTTCAACAAAGTCACTTTTAATGACTTAGCTGACTGGAATTTGCATGTGCTTTGACTATATTCCACGTGGGATCATTACACATTGGAGTGACTTTTCTGGAAATAGTGATGTGATTCAGACTGTGGTTTTCTTTGAACGTACAGTATGTTCCACTCATCAGTCTCGGACAGACAGGCAGACAGACAGGCAGACAGAGACGGCTCAGGCTCCACATTGACCTTTTTTGCACAGGGTATGTCAGGAAGTTGTTGAGACAGCTGGGCTATGTTGAGGACCCTCCTCATTGTTTGACAATTCAGAAAGAGACTCAAAGAAAACAAAGGCAACCAGCACAAAACACGCCAAACTTCATATGTACACTATCTTGGTTTAGGCAGGAAGAAGGTTTTGAGATAACAGGATAAGTCATGGACGCTTGCCACAATCAAACTGGCTCAAAATCACCCAAAAGCCAACTGTTGCTAGACGACTGAGGTGGAACCTATTCATCACTTTAACACACCCAGAGGTGGTTTCTGGTGTCTGAGCTTTGACCTCATTGTACCCCAGAAACGTTTATTTGTGATCATAATGTGGGCAATGTGTGTGTGTGGGACAAGCAGTAGACCACAGTGGATGTGTTTACGTATTGATCTGACTGAGGTCAAATCTCTTTGTATGTTTATTTAATGAAAAACTGCAGTAGCTTGTACTTTATTTGTTCCATTGTTGTCCTCAGTTATTTTGTTGATTATTATTTTCCATTGGATGAACTCTCACCACAAAACATGTAAGTCGGTATGTTTCAGAGGTAAAAATCCACGAGTAATGCTCTCCATGAACGTATTGTGTTTGTCATAGAACAAAATAAGTCATCTTTATAATCAATCTTCTTTTGGCAAGCTTCTGATAGAGTGTGATTCTCTGTGTTAGTTCAGGTGCCTTTTTTAACAGTGTGGGCTTCCTGTTTATACTCTGCTCTTTGAATCAATTCTCCTTTCATTTTCACACCAAACAATGACTCATCCTGCACTGTCTGTCCTACCTTACAATCAAAAGTATATACACACAAAGCAAATCATTTTTTTTTAATCAAAATTGTCATCAAAAGTCATCAAAAATTATTTCTTGTTTGCGGTGATTAGTATTTTATATCTTATCTCGACTAATTACTATGTTTCAGCAATACCTTCTCAACATTGAATGTTAGTTATTTTGATATCAAAGCAAACTTCACTTTATACTTTTACACTGTATATTGCTGGTTAATTTTTAATAAGATGTATAGTAGCAATTACTTGTCTGCCTTGTGAACGGTGGAACAAATTGGTCATTTCTTTCAAAAATAAATGAATGTCACTCACACAGGAAGAGTTTGGTTTTTTTTCCACTGTTCATGATAATGGCAGTGTAATTCTTTGCCCTTCTGTGAGCAGGCAGCGTATAAACCACAAGTCCCCGAAGACCCAGCGTCTGTCATCTCAATGTTCCCAGTCTCACAATGCCCAAAAGCACACCTCATTGTTTAAAAGTGTGAGATAAAGCAATAATTGCCATGCATGTCAGTGAGCCTCAGGACTGCGCTTATAGGCCAGAAAATGACCTTGCCGCTGTGAGTCTGAAACAAAAAATAACTTGTTGAAAATTCAACAATATGTTTTCTTTCATTTCTTTTCATTCTTCAGCAGCGTGACACCACTTCCTCAACACTTCAGTTTATCTGCAAGTAAAATCATATATAGCAGCTGCAAGGCAAAAAAAAAAATTTGTAAAAAAGTAAAGAACATAAAGTTCTCTCATGAATTTCACTCAAACAGGTCTTCTGCTGTCAGTCAACAGATCACCATCAGTTGTGCATCCTCTTACAGAGAACTTTCTCAAGCTTGTGTTGAACATTGCTGCTAATAACAGATTGGACATATTTTCATGTGGCTGCTCCTCCGTAGGCAGTAATTCATTATTTGAACAAGTTGTTTCATCTGCAGCTTTATTGAGAGGCGCCACCCTGGGGAATCGGGAATTACCCACAGGCTATATTTTACTGAGCAGGGGAAGCAGAATATTAAAAGCTTTTTGTTTCGTTCGTTCCAAAATGAAGCCTAATACTGTAACCATTGTTACATTGTCTCACACACAGATAGTAAAAGGCAAAAGCAATATATATGTCATCATCACGGACAGTTGTGTGTGTTCCTGTGGGAGGATATAGCAGTCAGCAGGACTCTAACAATGTTCAGTGCTACAATGTAAACTCATCTTTACTCAACAGAAAAGAAAGAGATAGAGACACAGTGCCATAACGCAGCACTGTCATGAACATCGAATCGCGTAAGCTGGCATAACTAACTCCTCTTAAGTCTCTTACCCCACCCAGAAATAAGCAGAAGTTCCTGAGAAGTAACTTTTGAGTGAACTCTCCCAAACAAACAGAGAGAGAGAGAGAGAGACAGAGAGAGAGAGAGAGAGAGAGAGAGAGAGAGAGAGAGAGAGACTTCCCCCAAATTCTAGTCATCTCAGTGTGTCACCTCAGTGCTGAGCACAGAGGGGGATTCAAAGAAAAGAAGAACACGGGGAAAAGAGAGCAGACAAGGGTCATTCTATGTGACGAGAGACCGTTTTAATATCCTGAATTTGCTGTTATCAGCATATTTAGTTGGTAACAACTTTCTTTTCCTACCCACTAACTTGAGCAGTGAATTCAGTTTTGTGTTTTCCAGCAATTTATATTCCTTAAGTTAGAGAAACAATAGGGGAAAAACTTTTGGACAAGTCCAGAGAAAGAACAGCGAAACTCTGAGTGATCCAGATCGTTTTTTTGTTTGGGCTGTTTCAACTTTCCACATCCAGATCTGGACATTGTTTGTTTTTTGCCACCATGATGGGCAGGTGGACCCTCCTGCTACTGGGTGAGTCACATCTGTCATCCATTTGCGCAGCAGTTGGAGTGGAAAATCATGTGTTTTGAGAAAGCTCCTAAAATATAGTCTAATCTGAAAGGAGCCAAAATGGTTTCACAGTACCTTGCAGATTTTTGTGTTGTTGTTGTGTAAGAACAATGAATAATTAAATTAAATTAAATTAAATTAAATTAAATTAAATTAAATTAAATTAAATTAAATTAAATTAAATTAAATTAAATTAAATTAAATTAAATCAAGTTAAATTAAATTAAACTAAACATATCTTTAGCAATTCTATAAATGGTCTGTTTTATCACTTTGTTCTGAAACTTTTCCTTAAGAATACAACTTAGTTCATTTCAATTCTGTTTTGTTAATAATAAGTTTGATCAACCGTGTACTGACAATGAATCTAACATAAGCGATCATGTTTAACTGGACCAGACTCAGAGGTTGGAGTTCAGGGAGAGCAAAGAGACATAACAACATAAAGAAAAAGTCTTACTGGTAAAATCTTAATGGAGAAAACTGTCTCACTACTTGAGTTGAGTTACACTGCAGTCGTCTGAATGTGGAGAAAAGCTCAAACGAATTACAGGACAAGGAGGAAAGAGAAACTCAACACTGCAGTATTTCTTCAAGGGACTTGCTATCGGGGTTCTGCTGCACAGAGGGCCTCTGTTCTTGTGCTTTTAGAGTGATAATTATAAACTATGACATCACCTCACAGCACCCACACACTGATATTGACTACAGTCACACACAGCTTCCTTTAGAGAAGCGACGTTGCTAAGATACTAAATCAAAACAGTGAAAGGTTTTGCTAACATGGTTACAATCTGAGCGAGAAATGTTTTTTTTTTTCCACTTAGGGAACTTTGTAATCTGATTTGAAGAGAAACTTTATGTGGTTTTGTGTCGCTAATCTAAGTGTTGTAATTCTCCTATTACCAAAAGTGACTTTGGATCTGTTGGAAATATTTCCATCAGATAAAGTAACTCACACATAAATGACAGGGGACATGAAATGAAATGAACAGATTAGCTTGACACATTTATGCTGAAACACTAATTTCAATGTTAAATAAGACATAAATATATCAAAGACAAGTAATGAATGAAAGGGACCACCTTCCTGTTTTCACAATCTTCCATTCCACCATTATTACACCCATCTGGTGTCATTCAGGAAACCCCAAGAGAACTGACTCTGCACTCTTACAGCTTGTGCATATATTGCTGTTTTTTGCCGTGCCAGCTCATGTTTCCTCACACATAGGAAGCACAGTGCTCCAGCTGAATATTTTGAGTTATGGTGCAGATGCTGTTGGAACAATCCGAGGAAATGAACCGAGAAAATGAGGGCTCCAACCTTTGCTATAGAGCTTTTTTTGAAACTCAGAGCATATTATATATATGTTATATGTTACTTGGTCAGTCAAACAGACATTTCCCAAAAAAAAAAAAAAAAAAAAACAGTAGACTACGTACATTTCATTGTGGTTAAAGCTGAATTTAGAAAAAACTGTTGAACGTTTAAGAGCTTTTCAATCTAAACTGACAGGTTCCTGCTTGCCTTACAGCTCTCTCTCTAGCCTTCGTCATGTCAAAGCGATGCCCTGTTGGATTTATGTCAAATAAAGGAGAATGTCTTGGTATGGACAACATTTTTGCAACTAATAAAATATATAAAATTGTAATGTAGTCAATCTATTTATTTTTGGAGTTTGCTGTTTCCTTTTTCAAGATATCAACGAATGTGCCCCTGATGATGATGAGGATTATGATAATCCTAGTCCATGTGGAGAACATACAGTCTGCATCAATACAAATGGAAGCTTTTACTGTCAATGTGCTGAAGGTTTCACACTATCTGGACAGACTGTAAATTTTTCCCCTGAATCCTCTGCTGTTTGTCAAGGTAAATTATCAGTTATATGCAGACTGCGACTGGTTTATCAAGAAAGTTAAGCACTTTAACTTATTTTCTTCCCTCTTCTGTTTCTAGATATCAATGAGTGTCTGAAAACCACAGACATTTGTGGACCTCATGCCAGCTGCATCAACACAATTCCGCTTTATTCCTGCATTTGTGACGAAGGATTCATTTCTTCGACTGGAGTGGAGGTGTTCCGTCATGGTGACAATGTGACATGTAGAGGTAGTAAGCGTTTTCACACGGAAAACAATTGTTATACGTATCTTTTGTGTGTTACGACATCAGCCAAGTCTCAGGTTTACTTCATTTGCTATTTTCTAATCTCTTCTTTCTTCTCATCAAGATATTGACGAATGTCAAGAGGAAAATGTGTGTGGCCAGAACGCATCGTGTTTCAACACAAAGGGCAGTTATTACTGCATCTGCAATTCTGGCTTTCAGCTGAAATCAGGGAAATTTAACTTCTCCGGAAGTCTGGAGCAATGTGAAGGTGAGGGACACAACTTTGTGCTCAAAACTAATGAATCTGTTCAAGTTCTGTCAACTAGCTGTTCTGCCTTACGGCCGTGTGCACAAGCTTCAACAAAATCTAAGAGGAACTGGATATCACTGACACCATACATTTGTGTGTCCATGTGTTGTTTTCATTCAGCTTTTAGTGAACAAAAAATGTTTGTCACTCTTTAGTCAAATCAATATTTTAAATAAGATATAGTCATTGCTACAAATGAGTTCTGGTGTAGGAAGGTATACAGTCTTGAGGCAAACACATTATAAGTTCTAAATTTGTTTGTGTGCCTTCTATTATCTAATCTATAAAGAATAATTATTTGAATATAGACAATGACTGAAAGACACCTTGTAACAGTTTTCCTATGTTTAATGCTTTTCCATTTCAGATACATGTGTTATTGACAAGGCGGTGTGTGGAAACGGAACATGCCACCAGGGAGTCGATGGCCATTACTGCGCATGCTACTCAGGATTCACCAACTATGGCAATGGAAAGTTTCGCTGCACCAGTAAGATTGCGATACTAAAAGCACTCAACTTTCTGCTGCATGTTATTTTAAACATAGAAGACTACGAACAGTTTATTAGTGTTGTTAAAAATAAATTGATGTTTCTGTTCTTTCAGAATTAGACTGTGATGCTTTCAGTGATGTCAACGATATGAGTCAGGTAAATGGTTGGGGGGGGTTTTCACTCTGCAGCATCCAATTAAATGTCCAGGACCTCACGTTCCTGTTTTACTCTCTGTAAATGTCTCACACAGAACTTTCATAAAGCACACGATTTCATGAAGAAGCTGACAAAACGTTGTCTAGAGCTTACAGAGAGTGAGAATCCTGTGGACCTGGATGGACAAGACTTACTTACAGTAAGAAAAAACCCAATGGAGGTCCACACATTACATAAACAAAGCTAGAGGTCTGTTGCTAGAGGTCAATCTTCAGATGTCTGTACCTAACCTCGATGACTGTTTATGATGACCCTGAATGTTTTGCAGCCTCAATGTGTGCCTACGTCTGACTGTTGCTTGTTTCTCCTAGAATTAACTCTCGTGTTTCCATCTCCCCTCCTATCCTGTAGGGACTGCTGTCTATGATCGACGAGGTCTTGTCCAGTGGAGTCTTCAGGGACAACAGGAAAATATCAATCCTTCTGGATTTGACTGAGAATGCTCTGACAATGATTGCACCCTTCATAAACACCCCGAGGATGAATAGATCATCTATTCACACAGGTTAAATGAAAAATTCACATAAAATACATTGACTTTTTCTTTTCTTCAATTGTGGATCATTTACTTCCAGATTTTTATTCACTCTCAAAAAAATGTCTGCTTGACCTTGAGGCCAGGGATTTTTTTCACAGTGCCTCCCTCGGGGATCGTGAGAGAGTTTCAGGTGGACACAGCAGTGTCTGGGGGGTCACAGGCTTGTTTTTTACTGCAGGATTATATATCATGATAAAAAGAAATAGGTGGAAGGTTAACTATTATCTTTCATATTAAAACACATTTGTAGATCTGAATGTATATGGAATACATAATGGAGCTAAATAAATAATCAAACATGTTTTGGTGCATTACCAAGAGTGATAATTGTGACAGCTGTAAACTATATGTATAAATACTAACCATATAGTTCATATGGAAACATCTAACTTGGACAAGAAGAGCTATGCTTTTTATTGTCTCTGGATTCTTACAGTTATTAGCAATAATATGACGTGGAAAACATGAAAAAGTCTAGCACTGGACTAAAACATATCACTTAGTGTTCATACATTGAAACTTCCTGTTCTATGGATTTGCACGTGTTTTTGTGCTTATACTTTGGAATTCCTGTGATGTTATCTACACTATCATCAGACATGCATATTATTAAAAGATCTTTCTCTCTATGTTCAGACGTAGACCTGATGGTCCATAAGGGTTCCGTCTTGCCATACGACACTCAGAGCTTTTCAACGACGCACTCTCAACTGGACATCCACTTAGAGACTGCAGCTGGAGATCCCTCCTATTACCCAGGCAATGATCATATCTATGATTCATGAATTTAAAACCATTTTTTTAGAACATCTAATGCAGAGTACAACTCTGAGGTATGTCAAACTGAGCCTGTGTTGTGTTGATATTATTGTTATAGGCTTTACAACGGTCGCCTTGCTGAGCTACTCCAACCTGGAAGATTCTGCAGACAGATTCTTTGGAGGAATGAAACCGCAAAATGGTCAAAGCTTTAAGATAAACTCCAAAGTGGTGACGATCGCTGTCAGCAACAGAAACACGAGTCACCTCATGGAGCCAGTCAATATAACTTTGTACCATCTAAATAAGGTAAACCTGCTGTCTCAATTTGTACTGTTCAAATTGTTGATATTTACTGGATGAATTCTACAAAGTGATGATTATATGTTCATGTTCATTGGTTTTACAGACAAATGAAACTTCCCAAACCTGCGTGTTTTGGAACTCTTCCGAGGACGGGGGGACGTGGTCCCCTCAGGGATGCAGAGCAGTGGAGTCCTACCCTGAATATACTGTGTGCTCCTGTTCCCATCTGAGCAGCTTTGCTGTGCTCATGGCCCTCTATGAGATGGAGGTTTGAACTCTCTTTCATACTCAATGATTTCCATAATAGTGCTCACATTTTGGTTTATTTCTCTATATTGGAATGCAATCATTCTTTCTGTCTCCGTAAAGGACATTTTTGAGTTACATCTGATCACCTTGGTTGGACTGTCCCTCTCCCTGATTTGCCTGCTGGTCTGCATCCTGACATTCTCCATGATTCGATCCATTCAAAGCCCAAGAACTATCATTCACCTACACCTGTGCATCAGCCTCTTCATTGCCAACCTTATCTTTCTTACAAGGATCTCTCGGACGGAGAACCGGGTAAATAAATAAAGTTTTAACAATTTTCTGTTCAGGTGAGTGCAGTTAAAGCTTCTGGCTGTTCAAAAAACAGTACACACAACGTCTCCACTTAACAGGGAAATGATTTTCTACGACTGATAAATAATAGCTCAGCAAGTGGCTTCTCTCTTTTCCTTTCCCTTCATTTTTTGGGGGGGGGGGTTTTTATAGTTTTTCATCTTCTTCACAGCTGCCTTCCTAATCCTCATCTCCCTCTACACTAGGTTGGCTGTGGAGTGGTGGCAGGATTGCTGCATTATTTCTTCCTGGCTTCATTCTGCTGGATGTGTCTTGAGGGCATACAACTTTTCAGGATGGTTATCCTGGTATTCAACACAAGTTTCAAAACCATCTACATGATGGCAGGTGGCTATGGAGTCCCAGCTGTAATTGTTGCGGTCTCTGTACTGGTTAATGCCAAGGGATATGGCACTTCCAGACAGTAAGTTCAGTCTCCCCCTCTTTCTCTCTCCACACAATGTCATAATATTTAATTTGACTTCTAGGTTGAATCTTGGGTTATATTTGCTCAGCAAAACCTTTCAAAATGCATTTCAGTTGCTGGCTGAACCTGGAAAATATTTGGAGCTTCTTTGGCCCTGCCTGTGTCATTATCATTGTAGGTATCAAAATAAAGTGATCAATTCATTAAAATAAAATCTGCCTGGAATTAACTTTACTTCTTTTCAAACCTAATTTGTCTTATTTTCCCCAGATCAACATTTTATTCTTTCTCATCACTGTGTGGAAGTTGGCACAAAAGTTTGCCAGTTTAAACCCAGACCTTGATAGCCTGCAGAAAATCAAGTAAGTTACTATTAACCCACAAAGACTTTATTAAAATACACCCAGGACAGGTCTCTCGACCATCACTGAGCAAACATGGAGGGAAACTCGCACTATTCATTCTAAAAAAAAAATATCCTCCCACACATGTGCATGCTAAGATATTTAAAAATAAGTTAAATGTTGAGTTCCTGGGTTTGATTTGAAAAATGTGGTAGCATCACCCTGCAACCAGTCACAATTATTTACACTTGTTTCTCGTTTTCTTAAAAAAAAAAAAAAATACAAGAATGCATGCTGGAGAAAACCAATGTATGGTAGTTGTAGTCCAGTATGGCGACTGAATTTATATGCATGCATCTTTGGTTCCTCCTGCAGGACATTCACCATCACTGCAGTGGCTCAGCTCTGCGTGCTTGGCACCATGTGGATCTTCGGCTGTTTTCAGTTTGAGGAGAGCAACATAGTCGTGTCTTATCTGTTCACCATCTTTGGCAGCCTTCAAGGAGTTTTGCTCTTCGTCATGCACTGTCTGTTTTCGAAGCAGGTTGGTATTTTTACATTTAGCTCTCAGAAATAAACAAGAATCTGTGCTCACCTGTAATGTCCAATCTGCATTGTGCGTACAGGTGAGAGAAGAGTATGGAAACATCCTCTCTCGATGCTGTGCACCCCGGAAGAAGACCTACTCAGAGTTCAGCCACCTAAGCAAAGCACATGTAAGCATTTTTTAGTTGTTTTATGTGTA
>OMNM01039281.1:0-17583 GCA_900302745.1 Parablennius parvicornis | reverse complement strand
AACTTGTTTTTTTGCAAATTGTGCGGGTGTGCACACGTGTTACCATTTATCAGCCCTCTAAATATGGAAGGACACAATCTCCCTATGAGAAATGTGTGCAAACCAAGCACGAGAAAAGAAAACTAAGGTCTGAATTTATGTGTGGAAACTCTACAGTCACACATTTAGCTGCATTTTATTCCTTGTTTTTCCAAATTCCTGATTCATTGTGGATAGACGTATTTGTGACACCGCTCCACTGTAATGTTGCAAGACCTCACCCACCAATGGGTCTGTGTGTGTGTGTGTGTGTGTGTGTGTGTGTGTGTGTGTGCGTGCGTGTGAGCGTGCGTGTATGCGTGTGTGTGTGTGCGTGTGTGTTCATATGTGGAGGTCTGTCCTTCTCCCTCATGTCTCCCTCATGCTGTGGTCCGTCTGTCACATAGCTCGGGAATCGGGGTTCAGCACATGCTTTTAATCAGCCGATCTCTGGCTTTGCCAGACGACTGTTCGCTGTTGCTCTCTCTCTCGCTCTCTCTCACTCTCTCTCATTCTCTCTCTCTCCCTCTCTCTCTGTCTGTCTCAGTCTTTCCCTCCCTAAAAAAAACATTTTCTCCTGCTGCTGCTGCCAGGGGTAATGGCTCACTAGCTCCACACTGTGGATAAACAAGAGCGTGTACAACTACTGGAACATTGTGTTTGTGTATACTTCATTTGCTTGATGTGGCAGTTGTATTTTCTGGATGCATTTTAGATTAATGGAGCAATAACTTTGTAACAGTACACCAAAGATGAACTCAGCAGTCGACATTAGTTGAATTTAACGTACTCAGCTGGTTTTGTTCGAAGATGTCAAAATCCCAGAGGAAAATAAACAGGGTTTTTGTTTTTTGTTTTTTCAAAGTGGATGATTTGTGTTCCATCTTTCTGTTTATCCTTAATGCTGCTATATACAACTTAGAGTGCACTCAGGATAGTTTGCCAGTCCATCACAATGCTAACCCAGAAATACATACATGCAGTACATATTCATATTTACTGGCCTTTTAGAGTCACCAATTAGCTTGTCATGCATGTTTTCAAACTGTGAAACTCGAGTACTGGAGAAAACCCACTTACCCACACACAGGAACAACATGCAAACTCCACACAGAAAGGTCCCAAATCACAGGTATAGACCTGGGATTTTCTTGCTGTGCGGGTGGAGTGCAGATCACTACACCACAGTTCAGCCTCACATGGCTTTTTAACTTATTTTGAGACTGAAATAAAATTAGTTTGAGAACCCAAACTTGTTCTCAGTCATGAAGTCATTTTTCCTTGTTGAGCACCCGCAAAAATAATCCTGCTGTCATACTGTTATGATATAGATAATCTGCCACATTGTTTATTACTGTCAAGTTTATCATAAACAACAGTACAAAATAATGGGCATTCTTCTTCTCAGTTTATTCAACTAACGTGTTTTTTGTTTTTCTGTGACTCTGGGTTATTTTCATGACTTTAACTTGTAATTAAGTGAAATTGTGTGACCTCAATAAGAAGAACTAGATTTTGCCCTCAGGCCTTTATGTGCAGAATGTGCATGTTGTCACTGTGCCTGCACAGACATTTGAATATATATATTTATGTTAATGTTCGACTGAAGTGTGTGGAGCACTGTGATGGATTTTAACATGCCAAGGAGGCATCTTGCCTCTCACCAAATGCTTGATAGCCTCCACTCCACAGCACCCATGACTTGTAAAAAAGCACACATAGATGGACTGAAACACATTCAGATACTTCAGTATAAAAACTGAATGTCTGTTTATATGCTAGATGTAATGCATTGTACGATCTTTCTCCATGTGGGTCACATCCAAATCCTAAAAAATTTGTTTGGATTTGTTATTCTTTAATCTTTTTAGCTGCTTGAGTTTAACTTACTGAGAGAAATGATTTAAAATCCCCTCCTGTGCGCACATGTGAAACTTTTTAAAATATCTTCTCACATTTCTACAAAACAATCCTCTGCTCGCCACGTGATAATAATCTAAATATTTCTAAGCTGCTAACCCAAATCATTTGTAATTCTTTAATTAATCAGATCATCCCTTGTTGAACTTTTTGTTCCCGGTCTATTACAACGTCTCGCAGGTGAAAATAAGTGACAGTTGGCGAGACAGGCTCATTAGGGCTTCATTACATGGCTGCCTGGACAGGAGGAGGAGAGAGGCTCAGGAGATGAGCCATAAAGCAAGAGAGAGGATGACTGGACAACGCCAGCAGGCTCTGAGCTCCCCCGTAAAGAACTCAGCCACAGAAGTGACAGCACACCTGAGCCGCACCTGCGATTCACAGTGAGGAAGGGCACCGGGTGCACACCTCCAGAGAAATAGAGGAGATTCTTCACATTCAGCCCGGGAGGTTACCCCAAGGCTCCTCTTCATATACACGTCGTCTGCTCAAGGTATTAGAACAAGTTTAGACTTTTCAACAGGTTTACTCAGATAGAAAAAAAAAATGTGCAAAGAGCAAAATCACTCCTCTGAGTCTAAATAATGAGATTTAAGAGGAGACGCAGGTTGAGACATGATATTCTCCACATTAAATGTTTCAGGCCGCGCCACGCCTTTGATTCCTGTCAATCGTTGAGACTTGAAAAGCCAGAGCCGATTGTTCTGCCGTCGGATTGGAGTTTAAACGCCCGGCAACGGGTGTCAGCCACGGGTTTGTTTTCTTTGGGAGTAACTGAGAAACGCACGTGGAGCTGCAGTGATTAAGGCATCCAGGAGCCATTAAGTAGTTAAAGTAAAGTGGTTGAATGGAAACCAGCTTGCTTGTCGTTTTTCAAAGATTTGAGAGGAGATTTGGGTAAAAACCTTCAGTCGAATAAAGAACCAGGTCAAATGATGTTTACAGAATTCATAATTACACAGTTTGTGGTTTTGTGGATTTTCATTCAAATCAGAGTTTAAATTGAGCCACTATGGAAATATTTTTCACAGGTATAATGTTTGGGGTACACATAGAGTCCAAACGTCGTAGTAGCAAAAAGAATGTGGACTGAGGCACTAATTGGTGGTCCGATATATCAACCACATCATAAATACCTCAGCCACAGCGCAAAAATACTGATATTGTTGTTGTTTTGTGTCAAAATAGAAGAAAGTTTCCACGAGCAGGTTTCGGCACCTGTCTGAGGTCCCCTGTACTTCCTTAATGGTGATAAATGATCCAGGTCCAGTCTTTGGGGGTCTTATTGAAACAGGCTGCATCCACAGCTCTGGTCCAGTGAAATATATCTTAACGAAGGAAATGTGGCTACATTGGGACTCCGAGCTGCCTCAGGTATGCACGACTGAGCCGTTAAATGTAGTGTGAGTGCGCTGGAGAGTAGACGAATGTGATCGTGATGCTGGATTTCCTCTGCACTGACATAGCAGTGGATAGCATGCAAGAAAAAAAAACAACATTGCAAATGAATTGAATATTTTAATAGTTGACATGAGTGTGATTCATCACTTTGTCTCCAATCTTGAATTCTAAGATAAATGCTTAACGCAACTATTTTACCAGACTGTGTCATTTCACACTTGAGTTTTGCTCATTAATCATCCCACAGTTTTATTTTCAGTTTTTATTTCAATCAAGGTTAACATTTTTGGATTATGGGAATATTACGGAAAATAGGCCTGATTCTTATAAGATTTAGTAGTAAAATTAAATGAAAAATATCCCATTGATTTATATTTCTCTGACATTGATATCAGAATACAGAACATTTGGTCAAGTACTTGTCCCACAGCTGGAGACTTGCAGAAGGCCTATGACCGTGTCCCCCAAGATGTCTAGTGGGAGGTGCTTAGGGAGTCTGGGGCATCTGAACCACTGTTGGCAAATCTGGTCTCTGTACTTCCAGTGTGAGTGCTGTGTCCATACCCTCAGTGTTTAGTCAAACTTGTTCAAGGTGGGAGCTGGACGCCACACAAAGGTTGTACTTTGTCACCCCCGCTGTTCGTGACCTTCCCAGCAGAGTCCAGGATTACATCATGTGGGGGTGCCGAAGGGTGACAGCTCTGCTTTTTGCAGAGGATGTTGTCCTTCCGGTACCGTCACATGAGGTCCTCCAGCGTTCACCGGAACAATTCGCTGCCGAGTATGATGAGATCAGCACATCTAAATCTGAGTGCAGCTCAGGGCTGCCCACATCTTCTTTACCTACGGTCAAGAACTTTGAGTCATGACTTAAAAATTAGATCTCAGATATAAGCAGCTGAAATGATTTTTCTGTGCAGGGTGGCGGGTATAGCCTTTTGTAATGGAGTAAGTCACACTCAAACTCGAGCTGCTACTAGTCCACATTGAGAGGAGCCAGTTGAGGCGGTTCATCGGATTAGGAAACCCTCCGGCCACCTCCCATTAGAGCTTTACCAGACACATCCGACTGGGATTAGGCCCTAAGGATGGCCCAGAACTCACTAGAGAGATTATATCTTTGGTTTGGTCTGGGAGCAACTTGGACTATCCCCAGAAGATCTGGAGGAAGCGTCTGGTCTTCATTGTTCTCTATACTACCGCTGTGACCACCAGACAGAAAAAAGGACAGGTATGCCCCAAATCTTAAAATCAGTCGATGGTAAAGACGTTTAGTAACAAAGAGAAAACTATTGTTCTGGTGGTAAAACAATAAGTCCACATGGAAATTAATGTTTGTGCATATCAAGAAACTTTAGCTGAGCACAAACATTGTGACATGAATCTGACTGTTTCAGAAATACAGCCAGACATGTGGTTAAACTGTTGGGCTCAGTGAACTTCTAAACTCTAACGTCTCCTCATGTTCACCTTATATTTCTTTCCTCCTGTCATACAGCCAGAGGTTGGGAGTCACAACATAAGAATACATTATTACTGTACTTATTTTCAGATATCTGTACTTCCGTAATTTTTCCCACCACATGGAGAATCTGTTGAGTCATTACATTTGAATGTTTGTCTCATTAAGATTCCCACATGATCAAATCCGCAAATTCAGAGTTGAAATGCAGTTTTTTTTTTTTTTTTTTAATCTTGTCATTTTTAAACAAAGACATTACAGAGTTGCAGTGAATGAAGTGAATCAAAGCAGCTGAAGGCAGCAGTCAAGAAAATTGAAGCTCCTGAGGTTGATGTGGCTCATGTTAAGCTCATCTTATCTCATAAAAAAATATAATCAAAGTAGGATTTTAAGGATTTCAACACGCTGGTAGGAAACACTTGTGAGCATATTTGCATATTTTTAAAAGTAGCATTTAAAATAGAAGACCTATTACAAATGAGAAATCCAAACCAAATGTAAGATGTCAATAAACCAAACATTTTGAAATTTCGGCATTTACCGGTTAAGGAAAAAAAGTCCCCCTCATGAATCTTGAACATAAAATAAACTAAGGGAGATCACAGCCATCACTTCCTACTAATGATGAAGGAGGAGGACCTGACCTGGAGATCATAATCCTCCTTATAAAATATTTAAACAACTCATTATTATTACTTGATTTATACTACCTTTACTTAAACATATAATTAATACAACTTGTCTCAAAAAGTGATCATGTGACATTCATAGTTGAAAGCCAATTTGTCTTGCTTTTGATTTAAAAAGAGAGAGAAAAGAAAGTCTGTTTTCCATAATAGCAGATTTGAATGTAATTCATAATCTTTATAATCTTTTCCAGCCGAGGCAAAGCCAAGTTTATGTTTTATGTCATCATTGATAAAATTGTCTGTCCTATTGATTGTACTGCTCCATCCATGCTGATAAACATAGTTTTACAAACATCTTTTCTGTGCTCATCCATGTGGCTCAAGAGGCCAGGCTGAGATGGTTTGTGCAGATGCTGAGAAGAGATAGTAAACATACTGAACAGGTAGAAGACATCAGAGGACTGTACATTATTTTAGCATTTGATAATGATTTACCACTCCTTCAGCAAAACATTGCAAACAGACTTTAAAAATAAAACAAAACTAAAATCAGTTGAGCATCAACAGCATGAAAACCAAATAAATTTAATTCCATTAGGGCAGTTTTGCTCAAATGTTTCTGTGGTTTCAGACGTAGTTTCCCAAACTTTATTTTGTATTAGTATTTGTGATTGTTTTGTTATTTTAAATTCCGTGCCGGTACCAGATGTCATTTTGATGCAAAAAAACAAAACGAAAAACTGTCCCACAAGAAGTTCGTCTGTGGTTTTACATTTGCATCCAAAACAGGAAAACCGGCCTATCTGAGGAATTTAATAAAAACTTAAAGAGGTAAGATGAGCATACACAAGCACTAAACCTTTCTTCTGCTCATTTTCTTTTCTTTCTCTGACTACAACTCGGCAATTAATACATATGTGAACTCACTGCATCGATGCATTCCATGTTAATTGTGTGTAATGCTCACCAGTTTATAGTTCATTTCTATCAGTTAATGGACAAACAGTAGAACCAGAGATGAAATATGGATACAACCATTGTCCTGACTGAATTTAAACTTTTCTTTTTTTCTTTCTCTCTGCTGCTGAGACTAACAGACGCCTCGTCTCTTCCTGCTCTCTTCTCCTATTTATGACGCTCCTGTTCTTTATTTTTCTCTTTGCATGGTCCGGGCTTGGTAGGCCAGTGTGCTGCCAGATGTGGGAGAGAAATGGGAAAAGAAGAACTGGCATTTGACAGCGTGAGCACACCAGTTGTTTTTACTTTATGCTTCTGATTATGTTTTTTTCTGTGCAGTTTGGAAAGTGGTCGGCTTGTAAATTTCTCACAGTGGCCACTCATCTGATGACACAATATTCTTTCTATGAAGGGCCATGCCGTGGTTTCACATGAACCAAACACAACAAAGACAGTAAATTAAAGACAGACTGTAAAATAGAAACACATCAGGCAAATCAAACTGACATTCAAACCCATGGCAGCTGCATCGCCGGGTATCAGAAATCCATTTGGTGAAATGATAATTATGATAATTGTTCTGTGAACTCTAGTGGAGTACGGTTGTAATAGTTGCTCTCCCCGCAACAGGAACTACTGGGATCTCTGCACAGACTTGCCAAAACCACAGAGCTTACACAGCCCCGAGGATGACAAGACAGGGGGAACAGGGAAGAGACAGAGAGAGAGAGAGAGAGAGGGGCAAATGAAATAAAGAATGAGGCACAGTATAGGATCCTATAAAGACTTTCATATGTACCGTGCCCGGCTTGTTTGATTTTCAGTCACAGCGGCATGTCCTGGCAGCCTTTCAAGGCAATCCAAGCAAAATTTCCATGAGTAGGGGAGTAGATCTATGAGTCCGCAGATCATAGCACTCTGTTGGTCATATGTCTCTCATTGGTTCAGACTTTTCTTCTCAGTCATTTGAGTGTTTCAGTGATAGGTTCAGTAACATGGCAGTAATTTACAGAGATATACAACGATGTCAATCAAACCTGGAGTGCACAGGGCTCTGTTTTTGAGCATTTTGGTTGGAATTTCATACAATGTGACTACTGGTAATGTCCTGAAAGAGAGTCAGAAAACTAACTGAAGTCTTTTAATCCACCTTATGGTTATTTGTGAATGGCCAACATCTGCATCACTCATACTTGAGAGTCAGAGCAAGTTTATCTCTGCAAAGTCGATGAAATGTTTCAGTCAAGTTGCTTTTTCTCTTATTCCCTATCTAGATGTTTTTATTCTCTCAATGAAAGACAATGAAAGATATAAAATAAATAATGAACACATTTTACTTTGCTCTTCTTTTCTCAGGAAAGCAGCAGTTACTCACCGCTACAGCAATGAGTTCTTAACTTGAAAAGAAGTGAGCATTTTAGCACTTCCAACTCTCTCCCCCCCAAAAAGTGTTTTTTCAAACAGATGCCTGGAATAAAGTCTGTTTTTAACACAGACTCCAGAGATTTATTACTTTTTATTATGCCCTATAAAATTTTGCCCTGTTTGTGATTTTCTTTAAATGTACATGTCTCTTAAAAAAAAAGAAAAGAAAAGAAAAACAGCCATTGGCGAACAAGTGGCTAAATAAGACTACAGAGCCTGTCGGAGACATTACGTCAGGACACTGTGCACAGACACATTGTCTTTATTCTCACGCTCTTTAACTCGTTAAATGTAACCTCACAGCATGCATACAGCATCCTTATGCTGATTTTCCTTAAATATCTGCACTGAAATTGGATGTTAGTTTTACTGAATGTTATTCAATCATGTTCTATTTGTGAACCATATAATTTCTTGACATTTCTCATAATTCTAAATTATTCAGATGTATGCTGCAGCAACAATAAAGAAGGATACAGCAGAGATAATGAGGTTGAAGGAGTGCTGAGAATTTGTACTTGAGGTCAACTACTAATGTGGTGCTCAAATTAAACTCCCAAGTAAAAGTGCTGTTGCTAAAAACAATCCACTAACAAAAGTGCAAATTAATGTTCTCAAAATAGCTTTTAACTATATCTAATTCCATTGTCAACAGCGGGTATTGGAATAGTTATGTTGTTTGTAAATAAATATTAAACATTTGTTAAAAGAATACAGCAGATCAACTTAGGTTTCAAAAGGAGAAAAATATGGTGTGAATTTATGATGTATTGGTGAATTATTTATTCTGTTGTGAGGTGCTGTGAATTGACATGTGCCTGAAAGATGCTCTGTACAAAAAATGCCTTGCCTTGAATACACCTGAAAAAAAAAAAATTATAAGTCCAACTTTGACAATAACCTGAGTATGACCAGGTCGTTATTAATAATGATAACCAGTTCTCAACTAACTGACCTAATAAAATTAAATAAAATTCAATTCAATTCAATTCAATAAATTCATGGGAAGTCCCCAAAAATACAACTTGTTTAAAATACTTTTAGAATTTGTAATTCATCATCTTCACCTGCAGCTCAATATGACCAAGCTTAGCATATGAGTTTTGTTTATCTTCCGCACATCCCCTGTTCATACCCAGTGTCCTCGTAGCTTCTGGCTAATTTTAGAAAGTTGCTGGAAAGCTCCCCAGGATTGAAGTGAGGCTCACGATGCTGAATTTACCAGTGAGATTTATCTTCTTCCACTTTATTGCAGCTCTACAGAATTATATTGTCATTATCGGGCTAATATCTTACTGTCAACTTATCTTATATGATCCTAAATCTTTCTACTCATTACTTTCAAGATTTTTGTTTTTTTGTTTTTGTTTTTCAGTTTTAATGCTCCAGTCTACACTCCACACCAAAATCTAGTGTTTAGCCAACTAAAGCAGAGATGTGTAACTCACTTTTCTTCAGAAGCCACATAATGTACATGGGGAGAGTATTAAGATAATAACCTATCACAATGCAAATTGACTTTTTTTATGCCATAGTTGTCTTCTGAAAAGGTTTGCAACAAATGAAAGTCTTTTACAAAACCTAGAATGAGCAACATGGAATTTTTTAAAAGAGGTATGTGCAATCTGAATCTGACTTGTTTTTAACCAGACTATTAACTGCCTCTCCTATTACTCAGTAGTGATTAAATTTATTGAGGAATTGCACACAATGTTTCACATGATGGGCTGGACTGGACCCTGTGACCCCTGAACTAAAGTCTTAAATGTGTCCATGTTGAAGATTACAAGAAAATATTTAACCTGGAAAGAAGATACGAGGCAGATTCCATGAGCTCATTTGGGTAAATGCGGATTGTGATCAGACTCAGGCTCGATGCCCACATCACACACCAGAAGCTTCGTCTTCTCTCACACAAGAAATGATCTATTCCATTTCTATGTCTAATTTAAGGTTTCAAACGGGATGTGTGCAGCCGAGGACAATGCGTTGCCAGGTTTGTATCAAACTTTCCAGTGCTCTTGCAGTGTTAATGACTGGGCTGTGAATCGTCACCACAGCAATGGTCAAAAGTGGCCAGGTTGGTGATGCACACAGGCGTGTTCATCCAAGAGAAATAGAAAGCATGTGCGTGTGCACGTATGTCTGTCTGTATGACACTCGTCTCTTTTGTCCCTGACAACGGGCCAGTGCCAGATTTTGCTTACTTTTTGCACACCACTTTTTGCACCTCACAGCTCTTGTGCAGTGCAGCACTCTGCCTATTTCGTCATTTAGTGGGGCTGATCCTCGCCGGGTGCAAACTGAGGGCTTCATTTAACATTTGGCTGGCTGCTTTTGTGTGAGTAGAACAGTGATCTTTCACAGACAGTGCCTTTTAATCCTGTCAAGACAGGGTGGCCCACTGCACTGTTCTGTCACTGTAAGGTTGCAAAGTTCAGCTCAAACCGAAACTTGGCGATCCGTGAAGAAGTGCAAACCACTCAGTAGGAACTTTATTTTGATGAAAACAGTTTTACTTAATTGCTGTGACAAATTTTTTTTTACTGTTGGTACAGCCACCGCTCCACCTTTATTTTTCCTCTCTGCAAACACATCCATATGTGGGGATTGTCGTCCCGTGATGTTTGCTTAAATCTTAATTCCCCCAGAGCCCCCAGCTGACTCGGTCCCGTCCAGGATCTTGCAGCAGCCGTGCAGCAGGGCCACGCTGCCGGAGGGCAGGATCTCTGTGGAACAGGAGGTAGAGCTCCTAATTGGCCTGAAAGGCTGCAATCAGACCCAATAAGCGATAAGCGCTGGATTGCACTCCAGATCGGCAGCGATAGCATTGTGCTGCATGACCCCGCTAAGATTGCGCTGTTGACCAAACAGAGAACAGGTGTGCAAGCTCTCTTGTGCTCAGGTGGCCCTCCCAGCAACCCCAAGTAAGCTGCACCATGGCGGGCCTCACACACCCTGGGTAAACACACCGCATGCTTGAATTGCTTTGCACTATATGCTTTTATACTTTCAGTGGGGAAAAATGTCTGTGTGTGACAGGCTTGTTCGCGTATTGTAGCTGCAAACTGTACAGTATGGAACTATATATTCATAAATGTTGGAACAAAGGTTCTTTGAACCTGCTTCCTTCACGCCTAATCGAGCGGTATTGACTTTAGTGATAGGGGGCTTGTTACACTGCGGGTCGAACGGAGTGCAGCGCCATCTATTCCAGTTTCATTTGTTTATGGATCACAGAGTGGTGGCCAGTGAAAAGCATTTTCATGTTTCTTCTTGCTGCTCTAATTACAAAACCTTTCCAACCGCTCTTGAAAAGTATTTCTATTTCACAAACAATATATACTGTAAATGTTTGGCTCAAATGGCCATTCTTTGTTTTGATTAGGCGCCATAAGTGTATAAATATGCCTATAACCTCCTTGGCAAGCAAAGCGCAGCATTAATGGCTTCCAGACGGCCACAGACCAATGGTGGGGGAATGTTAATAAATTCACATTTAGTATCATAAACAGAGGAAGAGGAATAGGAAAAAGAATGAGCAATAATTTCAAAGCAAACAATTTTTCAGTAGTTTCCATTCTGACAGTCGTATATCTGTTGCATACATGTGTAGCATCTTTTCCCAAAGTCTTTGTTTTGCATTAGTCATGTTAATGCTTTGTGTATTCATGATGTTTTTACAAGCACAAACTCACACAATGTAATGCTCACAGCACTGCACAATATAGCCAGTTGTTTTAACAGCAAACAACACTGCTAAGTGCAGACGTTAGAGCATACGTAGCTGTTAGCACATTTGTTTCAAATAATGCTTATATTTAACGTTTTTATCATATAGTCAGATTTGCCATTGTATTCTGAGCATTTGTGTGGAAATCTGCTTCAGTTCAAGCTACAGGAAACAATGTTTATTGGAGACCCTGAGCTGGGACAGGGCCAAATAGTAGATTACTGGATTATCTCGTTTGATGATTTTTACTTTGAGCCATACAAAAGTAGATTGCTAAAGATCTAAATATACTTTGGAAAAAACTGAGAAATTTCTTGACGTCATCCTTTTCTTTTAGCCCTGGGTTGGTTTCTTCTCAGAGCTTGTTCTTAACACAATCTAGAGAGAACCTTTTTTTTTATTGTGTGGTTTTCCAGCAACCATTGTGTGTTTGGTCATAAATTTGAAGCAGGCTCGGTTAATACAGAAAAGTAGAAGTCTGGTGATTTCCCAGAAGTACTACTCTTGAGTTTTTTTGTGAAGTACAACAGGTCGTGGCCCCAACTAACAGAGAAAATAAACATTATCTTGCAAAAGTTCTGGGACACATTAGATGTAAACTGATCATTAACCCACACAAAGTGATGCTGACAATCATGCAAATTGTACTTGTTTTATAGTCATACACAGCTTGATTCAATAATGCCAATAAATTTCACTTCTAGGGAGTTTAAGCTGGTTAACTGTTAGCAGGAGGTAGCAGAAGAACAGCAAATTCTGAATTAATGTTGAATTTTTGAACATTTGCTTATTTTACTTAAAGTTCATTTCTGGGTTTGCATGTTCTCCCTCTGCGTGCAGGAGTTGTATCACTGTACTATGATTTCCTCTCACAGTCCAGGGAACATGCATGTGAGGCGATTTAGCGTGAATGAGAATGCAATGCTAACATTGCCACCAGCAGCTTCCCACCCTAAATAGGATAAAGCGTTATAGACAATGGATGGATTTCCATTGGAATTTTATATTTCATTCTGAGGCAAACAGCCCTGAAAATCGGGTTACCGTTTTTGTAAAATGCCTTAGTTTCTTGGTGCATCTCAAATTGTGCATTTCAAGGGTCACCATGTTTAACCCAGATAAGAGGCACACCACACCTTGCTGACTGGATAATAATGTAGATCATCAATCAAACCCAGGATGTCTTAAGAGTGTATTTGTGGCTCTCTGGGCCTGTTTACATCTGACTTTGACAGAGTGAGTGCAACTTTCTCAATAAGGGCGGAAAGGGGTCTTTGAGAAGGGGGATCACATCCTGTGCCAGAGCCCAACACTTGTTTCCAAAGCTGGCCGAAGTGTTGTGTGTGCTGGGATAATGAGGGGGGTCAGTATCAGAGGGTGAAAGCATTTGGGGATAAGCCACGGCTAATGACAAGGAAGTCTGAGGTGGCTTTGATCTGCTCGGATCCTTTGGCACATCGAGGGAAAGCTGTATGCTATAGCAAGGAGACCCCTAATCTTCTTAGAGATGTGCTTAACATTCCTCTACTTCTGGGGACCCAAAAGTGCCAATAAGAGTCTTGCGCCTCTTATGGGCACAATTCAAAACAATATCTATGACCTAAATTACCATTCGGTTTTTGAGAAAACCAGTGAAAATATGAGGTTAAGACAGCTGTGGGCTGCTGAACTGGCAGCTCACTTACACAGAGGCCTGTGTTGGTCACAGCGAGAAATGGTTTCCTCTGATGTTGAACAGGCTTTTTGGTTAGTTATGGGAATATTCTACATCAAATAGAGGTATCCCATAGCCAAAGATAATCCTGGAGAGGAAATTTTGATTCCTTTTTGGATGTGGAAGTTGTTCCTTTTTTATGTGGCATTTATTTTCATTTGAAAATGACAGAACTCTCTTTCTGTCTGCGGCGATTCCTTCACTTGAAACCCAGTCTTGTTTTAATCCTGCAGCGGGTGGAAGGTATTTATAGATGCAATATTTCCAATTAGACGGACTTGGCCTGAGATTGACATTAAGTGCTATTCTTTCAGGCACATTGAAAAAGGACAGGAATGGAAATCACAGTGACCCTGCCAGCCTGTTGGATGCCTGCGTGCCAACTAAGAACAAAAGTCCAAAACACAGTGATGAGAACGGAAAATATGGAGCTGTGTTTTTCTCTCCACGTCGGACTGGCATGGTGAGTCACCAAACAATAACTGAAATGAGTTCAGCTCGGTTCGCAGCAGGACATGTTTTCGATCAAGAATTTCAACTTGTTGTTTTCCCATCTTTCTTACAATACCACTTTTATTTTCACAAGTGAAGTACGTGTTATACAACACATCTACGCGGTGATGGCAAATGATCAGAAAGAGGCTGCCGGCAGTGAAACGTCTGGTGGACCTGCAGACCCTTCTGACCTGTTTGCTGTTGGGGCCAGCAGAGCATTAGCCAGCCGAGGCCTGCGTGTCTGTTGGGGCTTAGGCCTGCGTTCATTCCCCCGATCTGCAGCCAAAGCCGACACCCCTCCAGGCCACGAGGAGAGAGGAATGCACTCCGACCCTCCACCCTCCTCTCCTCTTTCCCTCCAGAGGAGCAGGGATGGAGGCCCCTTTGTGGAAAGCAACCAAGACCCAAGGCATCAGATCCCTCTGTTTTTCATCCCTCGTTTTACCTCCTCACCCTCAACGCTTTTTTCGCCTCCTTTGTGCCAGGTTCTGTTTGCAGTGGTAGAATACACAGTGCGTTGCGGCTGCAGCCTTGCAGAGGTCTGCGCCAGGCTAGGCCGGGGCCCCCCGATAAGGGCTGTGCTCGGCTGCTGTGAGGGCATGAGAGCACAAACATTACGCCACTGAGTAAACGGACCCTGGGGCCCACTGCTGAGAGCCTTTGTTATTGCGGCTCACATGCAGCCGGGTCAGAGCAGATAGAGAATGCAGCTCATATGGCTGGCTTATCACAAAATCCAATCCCGGACCTTGTGGTACAGCCTATTCTTGGAAATAGGAGCATGTTAACTCTCTGGTTGTTTTTTTTCTCTGTTAAAGGGGGAGCAGGGGACTCTTTTGGGGATTTCATTCAAAGCTATTTATAAGTGCTGTTATGAAAGGGCATTTTGGGATATTCTCAGTTCCAGATGACTATCTGTGCTGCTATTTTGACCCCGATGAACTTGATCAATCATTTATGTTGATTATTTAAATGTGCTGCTAATATTAAATTGAAAAGGAAATGGCTTGCCTCAAATCTCCGTTAATCTCACTGAAACTTGTGTTATCTGGTGGGAAACTTTGGGACTAGCACCACCACGCTATTGTTCTGATCTGATAATTTGTAGATGTCTTTGAACTTTTGCAGGTTTCTCTCCTTTAAAAGTACAATAAGGGAACATTTTGTTCATCAGCCTCTGCAATATGTCCATTTTACTTTTATTGACACTTATTTACAAAATCACAGCCGATTCCAACACCATGTAGTGACACAATGAAATATGTTTCACCATTTGTTTTTCATGTTTACTGCCTTGTCGCTGTGTGTCTCTGACTCCTCTCAGTTTTCTTCCTTCCGGGTTGCTGGAGAGGATGGAGGGTGAGTTATAGCGGGAAACTGAGACTTAAGCATTTGTCTAAACACTGTCAGCAGTGTTCCTGTGCTTCGGAGAGAGATCTCCTCATGTTGCCGTGTGCTCTGTCTGAGGTGACACACTGGAGGTTCTGGTTCTTGTCGTGGGCCCGGTCGCTGGCTCGGAGCTAAGCGACACTTTCTTATGTGAACTTTGAAAGTAAACAGCTCATTTCAAAGAAACACATCCCATCATTTTGAATTTCCTTTTTATTGTGGCATGTGCAGTGTGCAAATATGATTGTCAAACCGACACATCTTGTGGACCAGTCGGGAATTCATGAAGCTTGTTATTTTTCTTCCAAGTGATGACTTTGCTGGAATTTGCCTGTAAGGACACACGGCCAGCGACCCGAGTCACCGGCACTGCACGCACATGCCAAACACGCAGCACCAGTCTCTTTCCTGTTGTAGGATTTTACTGGAAGTTCAGGTCACGCTGCTGTTCCAAGTTTTTTTTCTGTGCTCTTGGCCCCGACCTGCAGCCTTGCATCTCTATCATGAACAGACAGAAGGGGTAAAACTGGAACACTTAATGAAAGCTGTTGACAGATCAGTCATTAGAGCTGCACCCAGCAGCCATTTAGCTTGTTAATCTGTCATACACAGGTGACCTTGGAATCCTGTGTGTACATGTATGATTGTGCCTTTTCAAGTGTGTTTGCATGCTGGGAGCAGGGATATTGATATATATCCCTGTCATGTTAACTTTTAGAGACTTAAAGCCTATATTATTGTATGATAGAGAACAGAATTTGCCCTTTGTGATCACAGATACAAAGTGAGTCAAGGTAGACAGCAGACGTTCATCTCTGTACGAAAGTGAACATGAGATGAATATACTTGTCAGGAAAGCCCTGCCCGCCTGACTCACTGAGAGTGTTTACCTCACCCCCAACTCTCAGTCATGATAATTGAACTTTCAATTAAATTAATTTCTATTTGTACAGTGCCAAAGACTACCTCATGACATATCATCATTGCACATATTAAAAGGAGATCCATACCATCTTGGTCTGGCTGCAGTTTGTGTCAAAATTGGGGTTTGTGCACAGTTCAGACAGACATCATCATTTGTCATAGCCCGTGTTGTCATGCGCCAGTGTGATTGACACAGATGTTTTACAACGGTGAGTCCAGGAATGTACTGGCCAAGAAAACATTCATTAGACACCACAACAACCTCCTCCATTGTGAGCTCCATCCAGCTCCATCCATTCACATAAATGAAGCAAAATGGCAGGTGCATAGGCTCAGAAATACCAACAAAATTCATGTACCCAAGGAAGTATATGTGTTGCTATGCTGGTGCTATCTCTATACTGTTGTTTCTACAAACACTTACAGACCTATTCAGACATAATAGCTTTTTAACACTAATTCTCTAAAACAACAACCAGCACATGAAGGGAACGAGTGACAGCACACTTGAAAAGAAAATTGCAACACCACACACTGCACGGAGAAGGATGGAATTTTCTTCCCTGTGTTTGTGCGTCCCTGCACGTTTCTGAAAATATGCCTGCATCTTACATCCAAGCTAAAGCCTGCATGTCTCAACAAGCATCTTTAAGCATCACGAGAGGTAAATTAGGATCATCTTTGAATGCAGTTAATGGACTGGAGTAGCTTTATAGCATATTGGAAAACCGGTATTTTTTTTTCAAGCAGTTTTATTAATCATAATTAATTTCAGTATACATCAATTTATCCTCTATTTGAAGCATTTGTCTCAGTACACTTTGCCACGTCAACGCAAAACTGATTGAGTCAACTGGATCTACTTGTTGTTGTTTCCTGGTTGGAGTCTAGCCAGAGCTCTTTATAATCTACACCAGCATTAACAAAACTATAACTCACTGATCTCTTGTTTTTGCCACTGACTCCTTCAGGCTCATTAGTTTGATTAATGGCGATCTGAAAAGCTAATGGAGTAGCAGTTTGTTCCAAGCATAGCAATTTCCACAATTTCTTTTTTCATTCTTCATTAAAGGAAAGTCATTCAAGTCTACAACAATGTGCTGGAGTGTCATGGCTTTTTTGAGGAACAGACTTAGAGTAAAGTTTTCGGGTTTTTTTTACTCGCCTTGATCCACACTGCTATCACAGAAGCTATTTGCTTTATAAAGAGTAAAAGAACCAAACTGAATAAACTCTATCCTTCATGTATTTGTGCTGTTGAATTTCTGGCAAAAGGGAGGCTGGGCATGCATTGTACCCTCTCCTTTCGTACCGGATAAAGTATTACTGGCCTTATCACCTCTTCCTGTGTTTCTCTTCCTAATGGGGAATTTCATTTACTGGAGAAGTGATCCGTTTTGTCTGAGCATAAATTGCAGATAATTGTGCCACTTGGCCGCTGGACAGTGGGGTCGCTACATGAACAGTCCGGCTGGGTGAAAGTGGATGCCTGGCAGTTCATGCTCGGCTGAAACTA
>OMNM01039276.1:21339-41393 GCA_900302745.1 Parablennius parvicornis | reverse complement strand
GTGAAATTTATACATGGACAATTCCAATGTAAGCAAAAAAGGAAAAGAAACTATGCTCCTTTAACACATGGACGCCTTCAACAGAGCCAGTGTAAAAAAAATGGAAGGCATAAGCTTTAAATGGTATTCATAACACAAAACATACAAAACAAAACAAAACAAAACAAAAAAAACGACAAAAACTCATAATAATGAATAATACTATGGCCAGATCGAGGTTCCATTTGGATCATTGTTATTGACTTTGCATATATTTGATGTGCTGGGTATTCTAACTAATCATTAGGCTTTGACTGTTACTTGTAGTGGATATTTTTTCTCCAGTTTCAAATCTACAGACCAAAAGACACAATCTTGTGTTTAGAGATTGTCATGTTCAAATTCCACTATAAGGTCACCACGACGGCTCCCTGAGGAAGGCATGTGACCTCCAGCAGCACTTTACTGGCAAGCTCACTGCTCCTATAGGTTACTGATGAGCTGAATGCAGTGAAATATTTTAGCCTACGTGATGAATAGAGGATGCTCACTTTAATTATTTTTCCTCATCAATATTGCTGATCTGAAATACAGTCTTGAATTTGTGTTCTACAATATTTGTAGCTGAATGAGTGAGAAGATTGTGTAAAAACAGTTAAATATTTGGATGATTGAAGCCTCATTTCACATTATAAATATACTTGCCTCACACTGAAAAGTATTTCTGGTTTTGGGGTCTTTCTCAATGGAGTTTGCACCTTCTCTCAGAGCAAACACTCTGGCTCAGTCCACCAAGCCTGAAAACATGTTTGCAGTAATTTACTGACTAAAATTGCCGGTACAATTTGAATATGACTGTAGTTGTCTGTCACACTGTGTGTTTGTCCTGTGATGTGCTGTTGACATGTCCAGATTGAACACGCACAGTGAGTTTGAATGAGTTTCAGCATTGTGCAAGTCATTAAACCTTGACAGGAAGGATAGATTAAGTACATTGCGCTTTACGTTTCGCCACAAATAATGATATCAGTGACAGACAGTGACACCTGCTGGTTGTTTTGTAAAATTTTGCATTTGCAATGATTTTTCTTTTTACAAGCAGAAAAGAGTGACATTTTTATCACTGTGGAGTGTCCTACACATTTTTTTTCAGCTTGCATCACTGACCGTGCTTTTATATTGTGAGCACATTGTCTTTAGCCGACTTTACACACATCTCAGCTGCAATGAATTGAACTTACAAGTCAGGTTTATATATATATGTGGACATTTTTCATCATTTCAGCTCTATAAACCATCACAGTGGACTTGAAATGAAAGTATTAAAATTAGTTTTTAGCTTTATATGAAGGGGAACTACATATGAGTCAGGTAAGAGTGTAGGGATTGTAACACATCACATACGTGCATGCAGTTATACGTCATGCAAATGTTGCTTGTCGCAATGCCTATGCTTTGCACATTCAGCTATGAGGTAAATATTTCCATTGGAGCTTTGACCTTGACTGGTTTCAAGAGACCAAAAGTTCTTTTTAAAGACTGTCATAATTATAAATACAATTTCCCTCTTAAAATTTATTTGCAATTCCCTTGGTAGAAGTTTAACGTTGAAGTGAAATCTCTGCAAGAATGAACAGTCACAGATCACACGAGAGTGGCTTAAGGAGCAACAGTTTTATTTTTAGCTGTGACAAAAGAAACAGAACCAGTCGCCTCCTCAGAGTCTAAATGTTCACGTTCATGATTAAAGTGCAGAATTGTTTTCACAGCTTGTGTAAAAAAAATTAAATAAGACAAAAAAAGAGAGAAATATACCATTAAAATATCAAAACTGACAATGCAGATCTGGAAAGTATATAAATATGATACAGAAAAAGATGAGATCTCACACAACACGGTTATCAGCTATGATATTCAATCCAATTGAATCAGGCTTGCACTTATGATGCATCTAAAATAAAAAATAAGAGGAACTCAGTTCATGGTTTCGAGTCGTTGGCAAGGCTAGCTTACAACAAAGGCACAGCATTGTTCAGAGGTAACGATCCTTTGCAAAAGAAGTGCTGCGGCAACATTCTCTGTGATCATCAACACGCCCTCACAGACACATCGAACATGCTCCACACGGCTCCGACAAGGAATGGAAGAAGAAATACAGCAAAGCCAACTGGTGTACGGTGCATGCCCAGTGACGAACACAACCAGGAGAGGCTCGTTTCAGAGGAGCAGATTTATGTCACATTTAGATCAGACAGAAGTTAACATGCTATTTGAGTCTGTTGCTGTAAAGCTCTACTATTTCCTAACAAGCTGCTGAATTAAGTGAATTGTGAAGGAAAAGGTTTCGGCCCTGAGCCAAAGGAGTGTGTTGAAGAGAGGTGAGGGTAGCGAGTTTAAAGTGTTCCTTTATCAGAAAGACCAACAGGATTGCAAACCTCTGTGGGCATCACATGTGAAACCAAGCAGTCAGAAACAACGCAGAACATCATTAACAAACGACCAGTCTGTAGGCAGCACGCGGATCTGGGACTTCACATCCTCTGGATAGCAAAGAACAGGACATCCTTTCTCTCAGGTTAAATCTGACATCGTGAAAATTGTCTGAATGTCACCTGGAAAAATGTGACATAAAAGATTTCATGGATCAAATAAGCTGATTTCAGAACTATAATTAAAAGCTGGTGAATGAGCATATATCAGAAGAATGGAAAAATCTCCTGTATGCTATCGAGAAGATGTATTTCCCAGAGCCCTTTTTTTTAAACAGTTGAAAGGCTCTATCAGTGTCTTGCATTATAATATCAACCTGAACCGACATCATTAATTTCCTTATCACAAGTAGCCCAGAGAAACATAACAATCATGGCTTCATCTTGCCATTTGGTAATATAGTGCAAATTAAAGAAGTACTCAAAAGGATACAAAAGGATTTCAGTGGGAAGATATAAAAAAACAGATGCTGTGTTTTCTTTTTTTTTTCTCATTTCCTTTTATAAGCAGCTTCCTTTATCAACTTTTTTTTGTCCTTTACCCCCCCACCTTAATTTTCTTATTTAAAACCATAATATTCGGACCAGAAACAGCTGTATGTAAGAGGCCGAGCCGACCGTGTTAGTACATCACGCAGCTCATGAAAATAGAAAGCAGGGAAGTTCAGAATGAAGAGAGAAATCGTTCGGAAGAAGGTGCAGGAGAGAAATCTGACAGACGGGTATCTTCCAAGGAGTGCAGGTGTTTTTTTCGCGATTGCATGAACACACACGTGAAAGGGCAGATGTGTATTTACAGTGGTATTTACAACGAGCGCTTCCTTGTAAACAAACAACAGAAGAACATCCAGAGAGGACAGTGGACAGATGGATGATGTAATGAGTCAGTTTGCGGTGAGGTTACTCCCACACCTTCACTACTGTACAGCAGATGGCGTGAGTCATTGACAGCGAGTCGATTGCCCTTGAAGATCACATGTGATTACAGTAAATCATAATATGTAGAGTTAGTTGTAACAGATTTTAAAAAAAGGTCATTGTTCCCTGTCTAACAGTGTCATCCAGTATTAGAATTCCAGCACACATCTATGGCTCCATTTCAATGAAAACTGCACTACAAAACTCAAAACAGGAGCAAATGCATCAGAAATGTAGTCATAAAGAAAACAAAAAGATTTATGTTCCCTCAAAATACTGCAGTCACTCAATATAGGTAATCTAAACATTGCAATATGATGGCAACGTTAATTTCTAACATATGTAAATGGAAAACTGTGAAGTATATATTTTAGATTTTTTGCACGTTATGAAAACAGTGTTTGGAATATTGTCTATGATTAGGTGTTCTCTGATTTTTTAATCACAATACAAATTTAAAGTATGTCTTTTAGTTTATATGTCACGAATGTAGAAATATCTAACAAACAGAAATAGTACACAACAGAAATGTTGTTATAATACATTATTCAGGGAATCCAGCTGCTCCTTTTTGTGTTTAGCTACTTTATCAGTGATAATTTTTGATAAAATGCATATTTAAGGCTTTGAATTTAAAATATTTTGAGCTTTATTTTTTAAAATATTGTATTTCAATGGTATCATATTTCCTGCCTGTATAAGTTTATCAAAATAAAATAGTGTATAATTCAAAAGTTGACAATTGTGTCACATTTTTTTCTACATTCATAACATATAAAGCAAAATATTTCAAGACTTAAACCTTTTGAAATTATTAACAAACATTTTTATGAAATATTTCAAATTACGTGCAATAAACCTAAAATTAATGGGGGTTTGAATTTGAATTCTTTTGAGATGCTGTATGTCACTTCTTGCTGGCTCTGTAGGATAGATATATTGAGAAGTCCTTAAATGGAGATGAATGTGAGTAATTTTGTTGAGCTTGAACTGAGGGTCAGGGATGTTTTAATTCGATTCCTCATGTCACAAATGTTAAAAGTCTGTGACCTGCCACACCTCGGTTAAGGTACAAAACAATCAAAGCAATCAAATAAATCCTTCAGCTGTACCCTTTTCACTGCAATCAGACCTTCACTACTCATTTCAACTGGTCAGCCAATAAAAATATGGCAATGTAGCATACGTATATAAAATATGTCTGTACATTTACAGTATTTAAAACATTTACAATGTCGAAAGCTATGTACATTGGTGGGTTAAGTCTGAATGACATATACGCTTACAGCTCTTTAAAAATGAGAGAAAACGTACCATGTGTATGTGAGATGTGTACCTCTCTGATGAGTCAGTGCTACACGATAAATAATGGGGAAAGGGGGGGGGGCAACGACACGAGTGGATTAGTTGTTCATGATCAAACGAGGTCAGAGGGACAGGATGGAGCGGGATCTGACCTGACAGGGTTATTTACAGCCATGCACTCTGCAGTGAGCTTTTTTTTTTTTTTTTTTTTAAAGCTTAACGGGTTTAAAGTGGATCCAAACCTTAAACCAGAGACAGGCGCCTCTCATTTGCATTTTTAAGAATTCAGATTTGAAATGAGAACCAAATCCAATCAAACACAACGACGACACCTGCAAAGCACGGACTGCACGCTGTACTCTGCAGAGGCCTGAAGTGAGGCCACTGAACGGCTGCGTTATGCAGAGTTTTCCAAGTGAATCTACACACTACAGAAATTACTTTTGTCTGGTGTGACCACTAATGATGAGTCTACACGAGTCATGATTTGAAAGTTGGCTCCACCTGCATACGACGCGTTCCACTTTAGCTTCAGCTGCAGCTATGACAGGTGATGTTTGATACGTGTGCGCATCTCACAAAGGTGGCTTTTTCAGATCCATGTTTCTTTTTATTCCCCCTGAGTCTACTCGTAGAAGCCTGAGTCAGCCTGGGTCCGCTGCTTCAAACGTCGAGGCGTATTTACACAACTCCTCAGGCCTCATCACCACCCAAGGCAGCCGATCGCTTCCCCTCGCCCTCGTTGTAGCGGGGTAAACTCCGAACAATTCCCCTGGCGTGGCCCCGGCCTTACTCCGGGTGTTCAGGATGGGTGTGCAAGCCGTTCTCAGGGTGGGTGGCGCTGTGGTGCTCCCAGAAGGCTTTGTGCAGCTGGTCCACTTCAGACATGAGGGGCAAGCCAATGTCCAAGTGCATCTTCAGGTTCTCCAGCCACTCCTCCAGTTTGGAAAATGCAGGTCTGAGAATTTAGTAAAACAGGACATTTCAATTCAAACTGCAAAGAAACCTTGTTTTGTGACCTGATAGTTGCAACGCAAACGGTTAAGCTCCCGATCTCATGGAGCATTCGCAAAGAAATACTTTCAAAATATTTTGAAATATTAGTGATGGTTTACAACATTCATGTTAAAATAGATAATAGAAAAGGTAGATTTTTGTGGTGGATGTCCCAAAGCCTTCTTAATTTAGTCTCTACAAAAGTGTTAGAAATGAGCCTTCACTGTCAACCTGGTCTCGATTCAGCAGAATATTTACCTCTTTTATTAAAAGTTCCACTTTTCAAAACATCTAATGGCAAAAAGACTGAAACCCCGCAGATTTACATTTCTACACTTCTCAATTGTTTTGCTCAAGTGTCGCACAATTGTTGGAGAATTGTTAGAGATCAAGCCAGAAAACTAAATGCTGGAAAAACAAGCTTTCTAAACTTTGGTAGAATTTATTTCTCTTTAGTCATGTTCAGTTTTGAAAGCTTTTATTCCTACTTGATTATGGTCACATTACATCTTCTGAAAGTATTTGTACTTGTGCCAAGTGAATTAACAAAAGATTCAAACTGAAGGTTTTCTCCTGAATCATTGTTCTGCTTTAAATGTATTTGTTCAATTGGAATTACACAGCATTTTGGAGACTTAAGCCACAAACTGGAGCCTATTTTTTAGGCACCGAATCTGTTTTTCCTCTATTTTTCTTGAGCTGCAGCAAATAAATGTCAAACTCAGCAAAGTGCCTGTAGAAACTGTTTGCATGTTGGGTGAACTGTCGCTTGGGGAAACCTCGGAGTGTGAGGCTGCTGTGGATGTCTCACCGTTTGTCTGCGTCGAGGTCACAGCACACAGCAGCGATGGGGAAGAAGGCGGGGGGACAGTCGGGGGGACAGAAGTGCTCCAGGAAACCAGAAATGTTCAGGCCAAAATCCGTCGCCCTCGGGAGGTAGTCGGGGTCAGCGTTCACCCTGCCGATGATCTGTAGAGGGCAGGGAAAGCAAATGAGAGGGAAAGAGTGAGAAGAAGTGCGAGAAGCCCCCATCAGGCCTCCAGCTGAAAACCCAGTAAAGCCTCCAAACTGAGGCTGATCGTTTCCAACAGACCACAACTATCATGCCCCTGCCTGCGAGTAGCCACATCAAGACTGCTTTGCTTTTCTCCTCTCTCTAATCCCTCTCAAGCATAATGGCGCCCATCTGGAAAACGTATATTCTAGTGCCGTAGAGTGACTGAACACAAACTGCCGGGCCCAAACCATGAGGATTGTGTGTGTGGCCCAAAAGCCTGCAAGAAATTGCAGCTGCATTTTCAGATGGATCGCAAATGTTCCACCTCTCAAACACCACTGGAAGAGTAAACATGTTCCCTCGTAAAGTGAAAAAGATATCATACTTAATTCAAGCAAATTGCAGCTTTTTCTGCATTTTATGGAGAGAAAATGCCAGAAAACTGTGATCATGGACCAAAATTGCAGTTAAACACAACGTTTATCCAAATTCAGTAAAACTGTATTAATATTTTTTACTCCAGAAAGAACCAATGATGTTTAGAAGAATCAACAGTCTCACTATAGAAATACTGGATTTTATTTCTAATGATGTTTGCTAAACAAAACAGGGAAACAATTCCTGAATCCACAGAAACAAAGATGTATGTATGACTGTATGACTGAGTTAGGAATAATAGGACTAATTGTTTATGATTAAAAATGAACAACCTTTTTTTTTCGGATTCCTCAAACATATACTCCAATGTATTCATGCCGTCCTCATCAATAATGATTACAGGAAATAACCTTAGCTTTGGTTTCTTCAAATTTCCCCCCAAAAAACTAAAACATTTTCATTAATGTTGGGGGAGAAAATTATAACCAAGAAATTAATATTAAATATAGGACTTTTAAGGCCACACTCAAATTAAGAAATAGAAACCTGAGAATTTTCTAATTTTCTAATTTTCATGCTAAACAGAGAAAGTGATGATAACATTTTACGTGTCTTTTGGTTGTATTATTCATCAAAACATACTTTGTAATCTTAAATATTTGAAGGAATAAGGTGTAGTTTCACTCACCTCACATAACATAATGCCAAAGGAAAAGATGTCTACTCTCTCATCGTAGCTCTTTCCTGAAAGCGGAAAAAAGTAGAAATATGATTGCATATCTTTTTTAATGCGATGCGTATTTATGAGGAATGCTGGCAGCACAGATAAACAACTATATGTGTCCTTTTAGATCTTACCGTGGATCATCTCAGGAGCCATCCAGTACGGGTTCCCCACCACAGTGTACCTCTTCCTGCGGTCTGGCCTCTTCAGACCGGGCAGTTTACCCTGCGTCAGCTTCTCCTCGTGCTTGTCGTCCACCATCAAACGAGCCAGCCCGAAATCGGCCACCACCACTGTGTTGTCCTTAAAACATGTAAGTGTAGAGGATAATATTTAGTGCCTCATAACCTTGTTGTTTTCATGTAACATGTGTACAAAGCTTTCATTTTCAATTCCAGGTGAGCAGAACATTTCATGTGCTGAGGATGTTGTAAGAAGGCACAGTCTCTTTACAGCTCCTGCAAACAAAGCTGCCTTTTGTTGCTTTACTGGCAGAGCGAATCGCAGGCACAGTGTGTTAAATCCCAAAAGAAAAAACACTGTGCATGTGAAGGTATGTGTGTACAAACACAGGGTGCACGGGAGGACAGGTCTCACCTCTCGAACGAGACAGTTGTGTGAGTTCAGGTCCCGGTGGATTATGTTCATGGAGTGCAGGTATGTCTGTTTGACAGATAGAAAGACAGAAACGAGGGGGAAATATAACAGAAGCTCTTAGGACGTGTCAAAACCCACAGGAAGTGGAACAATACTGCCTGGTTATATCTCAAGTGGCTGCTGTTGAAAATCCTATAATTCAGTCATGCATGACATTTGCCATTGTACTCAAAGAAGGAAATGTAAAGAGCTCATGCTGTAATCCTGCAGGAATTCATGCTGTAATTTCCACTGAAATAGACGGAAATGATTGGGTGGAATAGCGCCACCAGTGTTGCAGCTCACTAACATGACCACTAGAGGGAGACAGTGGTGAAGTCTGAGGGAAGCGTTGCAATATTCTTCACTAACTTATTCCCTGGACGCCCTCAGATCACTTCTAACAATTAAACATTATAAACACTCATGGACACATCTGCTCTCACAAATATACAAAAGTAGGAGCCATCGGAATAAAATCAATTGACGCTTTCTTTCTAGCTTTAACTCTCAGGTACCATTACTTCAGTGTTTACAATTAAAACTGAACACTTCTAAATAAAAGCACATTTTAGGTCTTTGAACTCACCATCCCAGCAGCTATGTCCTTAGCAAAACTGACCCGCTGATTCCAGGGATAGCTATTGTCCTGTGGGGAAAAATGTATAGATGTTAGTTTTTTTTGGCATTAAAACAATGTTACACAGTCATAGTGCATGGACACACACGTCTAAACACTGCACACAAACAACTTCCTCACCATCTTCTTGATAAGCTCCCTCAAGGTGCCTCCCTTTATGTACTCTGCAATGAAGTTTAGTCTCTTGTCTTTGTAGAGGACTCCGATGAACTTGAGCACATTGGGGTGATCCAGGCAGCGCATGACCTTCACCTAAGAAAGAGACGTTCACACACTTGTTATGCTCCTTGAATAAATCCACAACAAATCTTGTTTTTTGTTTTTTTTAACAAAAAGACAAACTTCTGAATACCTGAAAGAAAGCCTGTTTATAATAGCTGTCTAAGGCTTTTATACATATTTCTCTTCTAATAGTTAGGTCAAATTTGTTTATTTCTCTCATATCATCTCTCATATCTCGATGCACTTAACATTATGAGTTACATTCAGTACATACACTACCACCTGAGCCACAGCTGAATCAAACAGCATTTTAACCTTCTTTTTTTTTTTTTTTTAAAGCCACCAGTCTCCATCCATGATTCTCTGTTCTGTAACAAGTCTTTAATACAAATGGGTTCTGTTTGGAGCCTTTGTTTTCTCCCAACACTCCAGAAAGTTGCGCTTCAGGCTGTTTTGTGACTTTAAATTGCACATAGGTCTAACTGTGAGCGTCTGTGGTTGTTTGTCTCAGGGATGTTTGTCCACAGTGTACCCTGCCTTCACATAGATCCAGCTCAGAACGCTCAGGCACGCAGCAACCCTGAGTTGGATAACTGGTCTCCGTAAATGGAGGGGTTTTCCAATTTTGATTAAATGTAATTGTAAACAAAATGTATGTTACAAGCACATTTCATACAAATAATTAGAATATTAAAGTTTATAACAGCTTGTTATTATATAAAATAATACACTTAGTGGCAACAAAATCCAGATGAGACGGTTTAAACATGATAATGTGCTGTAATGTACTGTCTTATGATTCTAACAGTCGCAAAGTAAATTACATTGTGTAAAATCAACTGAAAAATACTGATAAATGGACAAGTACCCCAAAATACTACTTCATTTCAATATTGACAGTCTTTCTAAGTTGTTATTTCTGCCTGATATTTATCTCACACCCTGCCTGACACAGTACAAACAATCCTTCAAACAACAACACTTCAAATCATGCCATATAAATTTGTTGAATCAAGAGACGCTAAGATTAAAGTTTACTTTTCCTGATTTACACCACAGAAACTCGCTGCAGCTATAAAGTGTGTAAATGTGATTGAAGTTGTTACTGGTTATGTTGTCAAACATGTCCTCTGCCCTCAGAGTTGTCACTTGTCACTGTCATAACCTGAAATAAGACTCTTCCACCCTCATGGTGTCTTGCTTTTCTGTACTTTGTTTCTACTGTTAACCAAAGAGGCTGTGGGGTCCCAAAACAAGATTACAAGTGACTCAGTGATGTGAGTGTCAGGCCACCTACAAGCAAACTAAGAGCCAGCAGCAGTCATAATCTGGACTAATTATAGTGTGGGTTTGTTTTACAGCCAAGTGGTTTTACTTTGTTGTGTTGCACCGATTACAAAGCAAAAAGTTTGGCACTGTCGTCAACCTAGTATTGAGAATAAGACCCCACAAAGTAACACACACCACCAGAGCCGAGCAGCTTCTGTGAACTTCAAAGTTCTCATTAAAAAGGACGTTAACTGGATGAGTGACTCCGAGAGGCAGAACATCAAACGGGAGCACGAGCAGTAATTCACATCAGTTTTACAGAAGCGTAAACCTCAGCGGGAGTAGTCACTCTGTTATCATTGCTGAATTAGTGGAGGGTGGGTGTGACATGGAGCCTTGTGTGGGAGGAAAATAAGTCCGTGTTCACATTATGGGACAAAATGAAGCATATGAGATTTTTTTATTTTTTTTTATTAAGATCCAGGTCACTTCGATATGTAGTTCTACGTATACTGGTTTCAAACCAACTGTGATGTCAACGGTCACGTAATATTCAATCTAACTTTTAGTGAAGTGATAAACATACTAAAAACTCATGATTCACTCACAAAAACCTCCTGTCCAGAGGAATCAGTCCCTGCTCAAAACTAGTGTTAAAATGTATGCCCTTATTTTTTTTAATGAAATCTCTTCATCATTTATTCATAATGTTGTCGGCGGCTCTAATTGAATAACACTTTCAAAACTGATACGCACCTGCCGGCATTGTGTAGTATCCATATTCGTTGTGAACACAGCGTATTGTATGTGACTTGTGGTCGCATTTAAATGATAATGTGAGCAACACACAAGGAAAAACTGGACTTCGGGAACCATACTGAGGACTGAACGTTAAGAGGAAGTATCAAGTTAGCTGTCCTGTTAAACTGCCCCCTAAGATGTAACCTGATAGCATTGGCCCATAGTTCTGATAGCTATTCAGATATGGTTCTTATCCAACGTCTATATGGCTTTATTCAGTCCATGGTTGCAGAGGGCAAGAGCCGATCCCTTGTAAATATGGTACGACAGGTCATCACTCACACAGTTTTCCCTCAGAGGGATCCAAACAGTTTCAATCACAGAGCGACAGACTTCACACTCTACTCTACTACACACACTCACATTTATACCTGTGGCCCTCCAAAGCAGGGACATTCTCACTATGAGGTGTGAGAGTAACTGCGACACCATTGAGTAGCCACGACAAGGTTGTCAAGCTTTTATTTCAAGGTTTAGCTCAGTATTTAAATCACTCATCCTTCCACAAGGTCACTTTAGCTGTTGTGCACTTTCGATCGGAGCCTGCTGTTCTGGACACTTACATTTTTACCAATTTTCTTTCAAAATAACATCTTAGAGATGTGTGTTTGTGTGTTGGCCGTGTGATTGCGTAAGTGTGGGTGTTCTTAAGTTAATTGTTTTAAATTGGATCCTGGAGAAATGTTCTCTCATCTCGACTGCACAACAGTTGTATATAGAGTCAAATGACAATAAAGCTTGATTTGATTTGAGACTTCAAAAAATGTTTTGATTTTAAATGTGCAATAGACGTATAGTATATTATTCCAACAGCACCAAATCAAACAGCCACTTATGCAAACCTTTACCAGTTGGCTCTTTATCACAAAGCCGATGTGTTAAAATATTCTTTGCGAGAATACATTACTAATGTCTGATTTCTAACATTGAATATCAAACAGGGAGGCTTCACAATCAGTGAGTTTGATTCCATCTCTAGTCTAGGCTTTAAATATAAGTCATTTTATGGTTATTCATTTTTCTTTTGGTTCAGTCCTGCCCTAAATTCTCACAGACAAGCAGTTCATTCTAAACCTGCAGCTTCTTTCTGGTCACGCTCAAACTCCATTTACCTTCACTTTTGGGAACAAGCTGTTCAAAGTGAGACGTTTGAAGATGTTATGAGCATAATAATAATTCTATGATGTGAAGAAACAGGGCTCGCCTTAATAATGTGAGTCGTGATGGCTCGTCTTCACTCACCTCCTTCAGGAAAGTTCTCTGAGTCTCGTCGTCAAAGCGAATCAACTCCTTCATCACCATCACTTCCCCTGTCTCCCTGTGGGTCACCTTCAACAACAAACATGCAAAAGTCACGCTGGGATACACACCCGATGCAATATTGGCCATGCTTTGAGCTAGACATTGGAAAGATATTGAAGATAATTAATGATTTATCCATTCATCATTTGCATGTTTTTGTATTGTTATTTTTTTTTTTTTTTTACATTTTGAGACTACAAACTTCTAACAACATTTTTTTTCACATATGGAGTAGGAATTAAATAAATTAAGCTGATTCCCTGACCATCTCACACCATGACACTATAACTGTGACTTGTCTCAATGCTTCCATCTTCTGGGCACTTTAAGAATCACTACATTTGCAGTTTTACATTAGATGAAGAAAAAACAAAAGGGAACTTTCTCTGCGTCTGAATCTACCTTGATGGCCTGTCCAAAGCATCCCTTCCCCAGCACCTCCCCGTGGATGAGGTCAGACGGGCGGAAGATGCGGTGAGTCCGTTTGGAGACCACTCGGAGCGACTCCGATCGATTGATGTCCTTCCTCTGGGAGACGGGTGATGCTGCATTGCTGGAGCCTGGAGACTTATCAATACTGTAGCTTCGTCTAAGAGAGAGAGAGAGGGAAGCGAGCAATAGAAGTTGATGAGTCAGCAGAAGAGAGGAGGAGAAAGTCTCAGCATGTTGTTTGCAGCTGCGACAATATTAAGAGGAATTACAAAAATAGCTTGTTTTGTTTCAAATGAGACATCTTATGGGCAAAAGTAGAAAAGACTAAAATAACCTCCGGCTTTACTTAAGGATGCATGATGAATAAACATAGAATTTCATGTGACAGGTGTTCTGCCAACAAACTCCTGATGCAGGAGTAGCAGTTGTGCATATGAGAGAAGGCAGAAACAGAAATAACAAGTCCTCCTTGGAATCTTCCATAACATCTGTAGCTTGCATGTCATTATTTTTGTTTTGTGTGTCTTTTTCAAAGACGTTTCAGTGTTTCTCATTATATGAAGAGCTAATTGTCTTACGTGATGATGCGGGATCTGATGTTGCCGAAGTCAGCGTTGGGGGGTTGAGTGATGGGCAGGATGGGGCTGGGGCCCTCGGATAGAGGGCTGGACAGCGGGCCGTCGGCCTCGCAGGAGCCCCCGTCCTGCCCGTGGCTGTGGGGGTCGTGCTCGATGGTGAGCTGCAGCAGCCGACTCGTCTCCTGGATCAGCAGGTCAATCTGGAGATGAGTGATTGAGAGCAGAAATAGAACAGCAGAGATGCTTATTGTGGCCCTAAAAAAATCAGCCTGATGGACGTAGTGGAAGGAAATGCTTCAGAGTGAATCTGTAGGTTAAAAAGACAGTGAACCGATTGCTGGTGTTACTTAATGCTAATTCATAAAGCACAGATATGAAGCCGACCATAGAGAATAAACGTCGTCTATTGAATTATTTATGCAGCTGAATTAAGTATAGCACATGCTGTCTGTCGCTATAGATATATTTCAACATTCTTGGTGCTCTCAAACAACTGGAAACATGATGATGATAGTACTATTTATAAATATTTAATTATTGTAATACTGTTTGTATGTATCATAATTCAAGTCATATTAAAGTTTTGACGAAGAAACTAGATCATTTTCTATATAATAAAAACCCCTAAAATGCTAAAAAAAAACCCAAAAAAAAAACAACACTTTTTTTTTTTTTTAAACACAAATATATGGTCTTGGCTTTTAAATATCTGGCTTGATGCAGAGCAGTGAATACCTCATCCAGAGGGACGTTGTGAATGGGGGTCCCATTTATTTCCAGGATGCGATCTCCCACATGGATGGAATTCTTCACGTCTGGACTGATGCAGTCTGCATCCACTCTGTATAAATGAAAAAAATAAATTTAAAAAAGGTAAGAACCTATTCACACACTTTTCTGCACACAATATTTTTATTGTTCCCCAGAAATTAGATCAGATAAGTTCAGAGCTCATTTGAATAACAGCGACTCAGATCCCGGCTCATTTCCTTCTCCTTCTGCTCTATTATACATTTTAAATGAAGCCCATGTATCAACCTGTCCTCCATTTATAATTCCCCTTCTTTATCCTCTGTCCTTCACCATGTTAACCTCTCCTGCATTATTAACAGGATCCATATGAAAACACAATGGCTTTTCATATGTGACAAAGTGACTCACTGGGAGACTCTGACGGTGCGTCCTTTTTCAGGACTGAAGCTGTTGGTGGGGCTGAGCGGCTGGTCGATGGCCACTGAGAAGCCCCGCCCCCTGCGTCCATTGTTGCCCTCGGCGGAGGCCGGGATGGACACCAGGGTGACGGTGTGAGGGATCCGCGAGCATGGCGAATCTGGCAGCGACACCGGGGTCACAATGGTCTGATAGTAGCAGTGACCGCTGCAGGAGAGAAGGAGAAGTTTTACAAAAAGAGCAAGTAATGGTAGGAAGAAGAAAACCATTGTGACGGTTTCCATGAAATAATAAATGGGTCAATAAGTTCTCATTATATCACTTTTCAGAGCATCACATGTTGTTGACGAGATGATCAGGACCTAACTATGCAGTTATTCTTCTCCGTCGAAGGTCAGCATGACCTTTGACAAAACAGTTTCACAAGTCTGGAAGGCAAAACAACCAAATTTCACACAAAGAAAAAAAACATGCTGAGAATCTGAGAATTCTGAAATTGAGACTGAAAAAACCTTTACATAATACAGAGCACATGAAAGCTAATTTCCTCTCATGTACCCTGAATCAAACTTTGTACTGCAACATGTGAAACTGTGAATGAGAGGTAAAGTCGTCTTCCACTTCAGCTCAGGGAGCAGCACAGAGCCCTGCTTTGTTTGCGTGTCCTGTAAGGAAACACCGCAAAGTGACCGTGCCCTAAAAATAGATTTTACCTCATCATTTATATTAAAACATATTGCTTTGTTACATTAAATCTGTATTTGGTTACTGACTGGGCCGACTCATGGATTTGAACACGAGTTCTTCAGTCACAGATCTTGTTATTGTTATTCTGCAGAGTAAAATCAGGCGCTTCTGCTGCCTGATGGATAAGAACTGAAAGCCTAGGAAAGTCTTGCACTGGACTGAATCTCTGTGTTTTTGGGATTTGACTCACACGAGACCTTCTGTTCGTAAAGCCTATGATTTGTGACTGTCCCACTAAAACAATCCTGCAGCTGCACAATTCAACAACAACACACGTGAGAACTGTAAGTAACAGTACGTTATGATCACACTCCTACTGCTGTCAGAGGTTAATGTATTGAGTTCAGTGCATCTATATCCACAACATAACATTTGAGGTTTCACTGGTTTCTCCTGTAAATGTTGGCGTACATGATATGAAAGAGCCGCACTTTATAGAACTAATTTGAATATCTCCTGTTGGAGTGACTTTCCCCACATGCATCCCGTCAGCTCTCACCTCAGTTTGTCGGAGAACCGAATTCTTCCTTTGAAGGCGCAAATGAGCCGAATACATTTTTAGATTCTGCCTGTCACGAGCAGCTTTGGCTTACTGTGTGTTTCTGTGCATTTTGGTTTTCAAAGGGATTTGAAATGGATTAGTGAGTGGCAGAAGATGGAATTAGGAAAACGACCTAAAACAAATAATCTTCGGGTTAATTGAAGGGGGATGTTGCACGGAATGCAAAGCTCCCCCACCCAAAAAATTGGCCGATCCGCTGGATGTCAGTTGCAGCAACTGGACAAACGGAGATGATTTATAAAGAAGTAGGTCACATTTAAGCAACCACTGCAGACCACTGACAGTGTGGTTTGATACTGATAGAATAACATAAAGGGGCATCTCCCAAATGTGGAATATCAGAATGACTTCAAGCCTTATATGCAAATAATTCTGATAATTACTGTTGTAAATGGTGACATAATAAAAATCCAATCTTATGAATTATTGAGATGCTCTGAAATAACTGTGTTTTGATCTTCTGGTAAGACCAAAATATGAGAGGATAAAATGAAAAAGGCTTGACATTCAGTTGAATTCTGATAAATCAACAATGTAGGGAAATTCAATTCTACAGAAAATGATCTTTTCCTTTGTGTGCACATTTTTTTTATTCTATTTTATTCTATTTTATTGCATTCAGTATGTGTGCATATTTTGATGAATTTCTTGATGCAACTCACCAGTAGAGTTTGGATCTCTCCACCAGAGCGTAAGTGTCTCCATCGCCAATGAACGCCCTGCAGTTCAGACAGGTGAAGCATTCTGGGTGATACTTTTGTTCGCCTGCGACCTGCAAAGAAAGAGAAAAAGCATTCTCAAACAGAGTTTTTTTTTCTTTCTACTAATACACAAGTAAACATAATGCCGATTTATGAAACAGGGTGTTAAATGGGCTGTTTTTCGGATCCAAAGGGGGATCGCCCGAGGGCAAAACACTTGATGTGACCAGAGCAACAAGCAACATGAGGCTCTCTTCAAAAAACTGGTCTGGGAAGTAGGGCGAGGCCCGCTCGCCGAGGGTCACTGATGAGTTACAAGCTCAGAGATTGAGTTAGCTGCGGCCAGATCCCCTCTGGAGCTCAGGGCAGCTTTGCAAACAAGAGCAGAGAATTGAGTTAAGGCCACGAAAACAAGAGCTGAGAATGAGCAGATAATTCACACTGGCAGATCTGAGGAGGATGTCTGCTGGAGGTTTTCTTGCTCTGTGTGTCCTCCAGACCAACAATAAATAACCACATTGCTGAAACCAGGAGATAAATCAAGCATCGACAAGCATACTCTCCCTGCTGCTCATTGAATCTGTGCATCTTCTCTTGTTGCAGGTTAGATCAAATCATCAAATATCCTTCACCCCCGCATATCATTATCGACCCTTTTTAACTCCAAGGTAATTTGGCGCCCGTTGATGCAAATGAGCCTCAAACGTTTACTGACGTGCATGATTAAACATGAGCAGCCATGTTAAGCCCCTCAGGTCGAGCCCGCCGGAGCTGTTTGCTCCCCAGAGGTTGGACTCGAGGTTTCACTTTTTGCTTTGTGTGGCAGAAAAATTTGGAAAGAGCTTTCCCCCCATGACAGCAATCCTCAACTGCAACGATCTGCAATGCAAATGTAAGTGAGAGTAAGGAGGGGCAGCATGTGAAGGAGTGCCGGCCGGACAAAGGCTAATCAATCAAATGCAGAGAAAAAAAAATTAATTGCCAATTTAGCATTTTTCCTATTAGAAAATAGTAAAAAAATAAATAAAAAAAAAACAGCTCACAGGATCTGATCCTATTATATTAACCAGTAATTTCTACACTCAGACTTAACATTTGACTCTCTTGAATCAAACCAGCCTCAGTGCAGAGCTAATTATTGCCAAAGCTTTCAAACACAAAACACTAAGAAAGCTCCTTCTAAATGAGCTGTAAACCCGAAAGCAAAATAGTGTAAAATGAGACAAAAAAGGGGGAATCTGTTAGGATCAAAGAATCAATAAAATGACTGTTCAAGCCATATGTCTGCTGCCCCACCCTCCTGGGTGAGCAGCCGTGAAGCCACGAGCGCACACAAACAGATAAACACATGCCGAGGGGGCCTCAGGTCCCCGCAGAAAGCACATTAATTAACAGCTTTTTTTTTTTTTTTTTAAGTCTTCCAGCAAAATACTTAAAAAAGACGCCACCACTCAGCTTTGGTAACGACGTCTCGACTCGTTTGTATTTATTTATCTTTCTTTTGCATTCAAAGTGAAAAACAACACATGTTGGCTCTGCCTCTGGCTGAAACAGCAGAATAGTCAAGTTGGAGACTGAGATCACAGCGCGGATATAGAGCCAGGTGGTGTAATGGCTTTGTAATGGATGAGGGAACGAGGCAGCTGTAGGGCTTATTGACCGGCTTAATTTCTTTATTTGTTCTCTAAGCAGCCTCATAAAAAAAGGAGCTATAAACAAAGTGTAGCGTGACATCCACAAAGAGTGTAAACACGTCAAGGGATGAGTGCAAACAATCCAACAGTTTAACCAGTAAGATGATGCTGCAGGTGGAAGATCATTTTAAAGAAAAAAACAAACCTCTTTATCATGATTTTTAAAGCTTCTTGGTCATTTTTATAAGCAGCAGATTTCATGACTTTTGTGTGCTTATCAGGTGCGAAACTGACAAATGGGAAGGACAAGAAGAAAAGACAGCTGGACAGAGACGAAAAGGGCGTGTGGCTCCAACAGTATAGCCACCATTTGCTCACCATGCGGGCATCTCACACACACACACCCACACACACGCTATGTTCTTAAGGCTAAAGCAGAACAAGGCAGCACACACACACACACACACACATACACAATCACATGCGTTAAGTTTCAATGCCTTGTTGTTTCCTATAGATTTACTATATTTCATCAGCTGTGACATGTTACCTAATCCTCCGGATCCCCTGACCCTAAACAAGCCTTCACCTAAGAATTTATGGATTTCCATAAAGGAGACGTTCATTTTTCTCTCACAGTTTGGCGTGCAGTCGGGTTTAGGATCCCATCAGGACGGAAGAACAACACAGACACACACGTACTCACGCAGACACAAGCTTTAATAATTTCAGATGACATTGAGTTACATTCATTTTCTGTAGACGCTCTCCTGTTTATCAAAGCTACTACATAACTAACCCCACCCTTAACCTGACCATAAAACATGGCCTCACCTCAATATTCGATGGATTTTCTTAGACAGACTCACCTCATAAGGATAACCAATCAATGTGAGCGTGTGAACAGATTTCAGTTCTTGGAGTCAGAATGAATCAGAAACCTCTGAAGAGCTTAGTGTTCGCTGCAGTAATTCATTCTTTCTCTTCCTTTTGGACACTTTTGTATCTTTTATCCTTCTTTGTAGTTTCCTTTGTTCTTATTCACCATTCATTCCATTGTTTAACTTTACTGTTGGAAAGCACTTTTGATTGCATTGTGTCTGAAAATGTGCAAAACAATTTTAAAGTGTCCTTGTTTAGCCTTGGTAATATTAAATACTAACCCGCCCACAGGTGCACGGGAACACGTGCACACACCCTGAAAGGAGACAGCTGCTGCCCTCACATTTAAAACCAGCACTCCATCCAAACTGAAGATTTACAGATAACCAGGCCGAAAGAATTGTCATCCAATATAGAAAATCCTCACTCTGCGTGATCTCGACCACGTGACCGGCATCTTTTCAAAAGGCTGATTGAAAAAGAAAAAAAAAGAAAAAAAAAAAAAAGCATCATGTGTATAAATACTGTATGCTGCTGTTTCCTTTTCTCATTGCCTGGGCTGTTTGAGAGTGTGATAACTTCAATGTGTATTACCTCATCATCATGCTCTTCAGCGTGTGACTGCGTGTTCTCCGGTCATGAAGCCTCGTGGCTTCGCAAATAAAACAGTATGTACATGTCTGTCTGGGGGG
>OMNM01039276.1:0-15514 GCA_900302745.1 Parablennius parvicornis | reverse complement strand
CAGCTCTCTGGTAACTTGGCTGACTCAGCATTACAGCATTAGAGTGTACACAGAGAGAGAGAGAGAGAGAGAGAGAGAGAGAGAGAGAGAGAGAGAGAGAGAGAGAGAGAGAGATGTCTTTCTTCCAGATTCTGGTCAGAACCTGAGATATTATCAAGAGAAAAAACTCTTATACAAATTCCATTTTGATACTAAACACAGTCTGATTCTTCAGGGACAATTGCTTCCTCATGAATGTGGCATCAGAAGTCATCCCTCCGCAATGCTTCATCATTTTCTCCTTTTGAAAGAATGTTTTTATGTTTTAAATGGCACAGAACACATTCCATCATGACACAATAATAGAATGCAGCTTTCATTGAAGATTTGCTGTAAAATGTCATATATTATATTTTAGGTAATTTAATCCTGTGAAGCCTTGTCTTCTCCAGTAATAAATACTTGAAAACGCATAATTTTGAGGAATGAAGCTCCTGTCCTTCATTTGTCTTCCATTTTTATACAGAATGAAGAATCATTTATGAATCTATCATGAAAATAGTTGGAAAACGCAATAAACATACATTTATTGACAAACTGTGCTGTAAAAAAGAATTTTTACCATTCATCAAGTTGAATAATTCATTCTAAAAATGGACAAATTAATCAGTGATTGGAAGAGTAATAAACCCCAAAAAAGATTAAAAAAAACTTCCTGCACGATACAGTGAAAGGAAAAGTGGTGTACGTTGAGATCCCCCAACTCTCAGCAGAGAAGTGAAACCAAACGGCCCACAGCTCCTCGACCCTGTGGGGGAAAATCCAGCCTGCAGAGGCTGCTGCTTTCGTCATGGTTTCCCCACACTGGAAACCATTCACTGAGCGCTTTTCTGTCAGACACTGACCTGATTCAAAGTACAAAACAAATCCTATCATGAAGTTACAATCTCTTGAGCTCCAAGCAGGTTTAAACAAGTCTCTTCACAGCGATAGAGATCTTTTTTTTCATCGTTACTGATGAGATCAGCTGTGACTGCTGCTGAGAAAACATCACAGTCCAAACAGCAACATCGAGACAAACATGGCTCCTATAACACCTATTACACATGAGGCTGTCTTCACTTAGAGACCAAACAATCCTCAGTGAGGCGTTTACAGAAACAAACAGACAGATTCCCACTCACTAACAGACACATCACACTAGTGGGAGGTGAAAAGGGTCACTGAGGGTTTTGGGACTTTCCATTGATTTCACAACAAACTCACAAAACATCTAAGTTTCTCAATATTAACCACAAACATACAGTCGTGTTTGTTCCCCCACTTGAAATGCTGGACAATAGCAACCAAAATAGAACAGAAAACCCATTACACCAAAGTTTACCGTAAGTATTGGGAATGTTGTTTTTTTTTTTTTTTTACTAAGTTGTTGTGATAATATTCATTTCAAAATGAAAGTGAAAACACAAAAAAAAATGATTCATCTACACAAAATGTTTTAAAAGTTTTCTTGAGGAAACACGAGATCCAAAACATTGTGATTTCTGGGAAATTCATCCTGTATTGTTTCGAGATGTCAGAAGTGCATTGATCAACAAAATGAGAAAACAGAAAGAAAGAAAGTCCCAAAGATTTCTTTTTTTTTTTTTTTTTGAAGATTGAAGCAAATATTGAAAAGCAGAACCTCACAACTGGTTGATCAAATCAAGTAAAAAATAAACAGCTCACCAATGAAGTAACAGTGAATAGATAGATAGTCTTTATTGCAGACACAAGGGTCCATAAAATGACACCTGGTGGTTGTGCGCTGCATAGAAACTTTGTATAGAAAGACCCTAAATGCAGATTTTACACCAGAGACCCACCCTTCCTTTCCTCTAAACTCTTCCCCCACAAAGTCTTGTCAACTCCAAGGCTCCCTGAGCTGCTCCGAGCCACAAAACACCAGTATGTTCTGTGCAGACACTTAAAAACTAGGATACAATATGTCATGTACTTGTGAAAAGAACAACTGCTGTGAAATCCCTGTCCCTACAATAACAATACAAGATTTTTAAACATATTAATGCCCATAAAAAAGAAAGGCTGCAGAACAAGAAGACAACTGAGGTCATTTACTAATTCTTTATAGCATTTAAATGTTAAGCATGTGTACACCTACAAAAAAAGCCTTTCAGGAGCAGAGCTCAAAACAAAAGTCACTTTCATTATTTTTGTGTATTTTTGTTACTACATGTATCAAAATGAGTACCGGTACTTGTTTTAGTTTCTTTCCGAATCACTGAAGTCACTGTTACTTCATCTGAACAAGTCTTCCCAAGCCAGTTACATTTTGTACCTTTAATATGAAGCAGTGTGCAAAGTTTTATGCTACTTTACACAACCTATTATATACACAGTGCCATTACAAGGGCGTTTTGAAATATTCCTGCAGCGTGACAATTAGCCCAAGTCATGAGGACCAAACCTCAGTGTCTTCAATGACGGTAAAGACTGAAGATGGCAGAACAAAGACAGATGGCACGACTCCCACAGGGCCTTGATCTCAGCTCCACTGAGCCAGTGTGAGATTACATGATGAAAGGAGACACTGAGAAATCTCAAACACAGAAGAAGGACTGTGGCGGCGAGTCAACGGCATGCTGAACAACTCAAGAGAAGCACTTTGAAAAACTGTGGGCAACTACAACGAGAAGACCTGTCAAGTGTTCAAAGAAATTATTTGAGAAAACATCCTGGCTGTCATGAATGCAGACTAAACACTTTGATCAGCCATATTACGACTGGTGAAGTGAGTAACGTGGAAATCTGTTAAAGTTCATGTGTTTTAATGGCAGATAAGTGGAAAAGGTTTTGAGTAAATTTCAGTTAAATTGTGGATCCAACTACTGCATCTCCAAAACTCCAGCTCTTGTGTTCACAGTCTACAATGAGCGGTATCTATGAAGAGTGATCCACAGAAAACAGTGAACAAGTAATTGAGTCATGAACGGCTGAGGCTCATTCCACATGGGGGGAGTGAACGCTGACCGTGTGGGGTGATCCAATAGACGACCTAATAGAGCTCAGACTGCTGCAGAATTAATGCTGGTTCTGATAGAAATGTATTCAAATCCACAGTGGATCACAGCGTGTTGCATGTTCTGCAGCAAAAGGTAGACGCATACAATATCAGGTGGTCATAAAGTAATGGCTGATTTGTTTATACTGTCAGTGACAAGTGCGGATTAAACTATGGATGTCACTTCCTTCCCCTCTACCTCAGCCCTGAGCCATTTGCAGAGAGTTTGACTTTACCTCTAACCTAACTGATTCGAACCTGAACCTACAGACGACTGTGATTACTGCAGAGTCATCCAGCAGAGGAGGAGTGACGGACGGACAGAGGGAGGGAGGGACGAGCTGAGAGGAAATCCAATTGCTTCAGTTAACTCACTGTTCTGCACATAAATCTGTCGGGGTAAAAGCAGCCCCGTAAATAACCGAGGAGCATCCACTCCCTGAATTACCTTCGCTGAAGTTTTTGACTGGAACAGAAGCTGCAGACGAAGCTGCAGACACACGTGTTTCCACACAAAAAAAAAAAGCACTCTCAGTGTCTTTTTCACACATTTTTGGAACGAGGCAAAGATGTGACACTGTTAATAAACATATCGTTTAATATTGTGAAAATATGTCACATCCAAACTGTCATTTACGGACAAACACACCACATAAAGGAGTGCACTGTGATGCAGTTGTTACATTTGTAACAAGAGGACAAAGATAGTTTCAGAGAAGCTTTCAAGTCAGTCCATTTACTCACTTTAAAATACTCACTTCCAAGGTATTGAAAAAGGAACTGAGGCAGATTTTTAACAACTGTTTTGAAGGTGAAAATGTTTGATTGAGGTATTTAACATAACTCCAGGGGCATTTTGACAATAAACGGTGAAATGACATTGTAGTGCTTTGTATAAGCAATGATATCTTTACTAAATAGATAAGAGAATGTTGTGAATAGTTTCATTCGTTTTCACCTTCACACTGCTTGGAAATCATCTCCACAGACATGCATGCGTTGGTGCTCTTTAAACACAACACACACAACATATAAAAACAGAAGCATATTGAGGCTTTGAAGCAGCATAGAACAATCAGTGGGCCCTTAGAAATAAACCCCCAAACATCTATAAACAGCATTGTAAAACACAATACGGAGACAGGATAAGTGTTAGTACAAAGAATCTCGTCTATAACTGCACGTTGATCATTCTGTATGTGTGTGACTTGTCGCTAAATGGTTAAACTTCTATCCCCGTGCTAGACATATCAGGAAGTAAGAATTCATTTTTGGGGTAAAATATGACTGTTTTCTGAGCGATGTCATGTGTTTTAAACCAGTCAACCAAACCTAATTAAAATGTTTGTTACGTCAGCAGAGAAATTGGTCACCAGGAGCCTCGACAGTGGTCTGAGGCCGTCTCAGGCTCAGGGAGTGAATCATGTTTACATGCTTCACTTCAGATGTTTGTGGTCTCTCTTAAAAAAACAAAAAAAAACAATCAATGGAGTTTGAAAATCATGCAATATTACACATAAATCTCATTAGAACATATGGCTCTTGCTTTGAAGTGAATAAAAAAGGCTTTGATAAAAGTGAAGCTGCATGCAGACAATTAGAAATCTATTACCATCTGAAACAAAATGAATAAGACTCAGACATGAGGGGGACTTTACAGAAGATGTGATAAGACGCCATGAAAAGTAAACGTGTCTTGCTGGCTTTGTCTCCCCCTTCCGTGTTTCTCTCCGGCTGACCGTCACGTCGACTCCGCAGTCCCTCTGACTCATCCCTGCATCATCAGGCTCTCCGCCTTTTCTACGCCTGTGACAGCAGTTCAGTTCACCTCAATAACAGCACTGTGTTCATCTGCACAGGTGTCAGAGTGACTGTGCGGGGATTGGAGTCGACATTCCCTTTGTTCTGGGTGCAGCTCAGGCGCAAGGGATTTGAATTTGATCCAATAACATGATTGAACTCGAGCGACAAATCTCAAATTTGCTAAAGTGCAGCTGCAGAGACAGTCAATCAGTGACTTTGCACTGAGGGGCAATAAACCAAAGAAGGAGAAGGAGACAGCAGTGCCTTCTACCTAATTCACTTTAGAGTCTGCCACAGGTTTCATTACTGAGATTGCAGTGTATAGGACAAGCTGTCAGGAGGCAGTGTGAATCACAAAAACACACACAAACACACACTTCACAAACTTCTGACTACTGTATGCGACCACACGTGTGTCAGACCTTAAAACTTTGTTCCAAGAGAATGAAGTCAGCTCTTCATTAAAAGTATCGGGACCGCAAGCAGTCGGTCTATTATTGATGCAGTCAACACTTTGTCTCCAGAGGCCATTCATCACCTGAAGCAGCCACTTAACATATTCCAACCACCACAGTTTGCTTTATTACAATAATCTTAAATAGAACGTGAAAAACAATTTACCAGCACTGACACTGTGTCTAAAATTGGACCTCAAAATGGAAGTTAAATGATCATAATTATGTACCATTGAAGCACAAATGGAAACACATTGACCTCTTTAAAATGCACCGGATCATTTTACTGCTGCTAATGACAATGTTTAACATCCAAAGTATTACTGTGGAAACTTCGGTCATGTAATGTAGACAAGTGGTATTTCTTCGAAGTCTTTCCACAAACAGCTTACATCATTCTCTGTTTCCACAATGTCCAATGTGGAAATTGGTTTATTTGAAAACAATTCCTCAGTGGAAATGTCACCCCTAACCCCAGATATGGAATCCTGTAAACTTATGCTTTTGCATTTAATCTTGATTACAAGCTTTGAACTTTAGGTTGTTGACAGTTGCATCATATTCTGCTGTCGGCGGTCAAGATGTGACTCCGGCAACCTGAATTCCTGTGCACAACACCACAGATTCTAAAGCACAACCATGATGGATACCATCACTATTGCTCATCTTCTGTTTGAGATGGCTGAAAACCCAGTGTGGAGTCACATTATTCTCATGATTCTATTAAAGTCCTTTGAGAAGAGGCCGGCAGAAAGCAGTCGAGGAAATTGACAAAAACATTAAAGTAGTTGATTTAAAATGTAGCAACCAAAACAAATGCAGTAGAGGAAGGTGGGGATGCAGGATGATGCTCCTACATTTTAGAGGTTTAGAGGACTGAGATGTCTTTTTTAAAACACTAATGAGACATTCGCTCATGCTTGGCACCTTTTCTTAAGCCAGCCAGCAATTTCAGTCACACGTTAATAGTTGAGCAAATACAGTGGAAACACTTTTAAGATAAAAGAATGTAAGTGGACGAGGTAAACTGTAAATTTAATTCTAGCTCCTCACCACTTTTAGCAGAATGACTAACCAACACTGTCAATTACATTCACCCATTCATAGACACAATCACACGACACTGGACGTGCTAGACCACGACAAGAAGGAACAGGTTCAGTGTCTTTACCAATGAAAAAGCAGGAACTCAAACCACCAATAACAGGATCGGAGAACAACCTACAACTGAGCGACGCATCTGCCTCACAATGGTGTTGGTACAAGCAGAGTTTGGTTTCTCCGAAACTAATCAAGAGTCAGAGCAGGTTAAAATATTTAAACTACATGATTTTCATTTGCTTATTTCATCAGCATTGAGGTCCCACTCTATTTGCAAACACTCACAGCTAATAGTCTGCGCAGAATATTTATCTAAAACTTCAATTAGAGAACTGATTGGAATCAGAATGAGTAAACTGACACTGAACATCCACTTTGAGGGTTTTGCCGCAGACTAAAACTCTGACGATAACTTTGAGTTTTGTCTTTAGAGAAGATATGAGAGGAACAGTAACTCAAACTTGTATTTGTGCAGTAAATTCCACTTTTGATCCTCCCGAACTGCACAAACACGGCCTAACCCTCCAACCAGTGGTGAGTTCACTTGGAAATGATCAGACTTACTGACGGATGAAAACCACTTCACATATGAACTGTACTCCTACTGGCTTTCATTTTCATATAAAGACATCATATTGTATTACAACAACATCAAACATTGATGCTTTTCTTCGGGCTCTGATTGTGTTTGATTCCAACACTAATCAACAAATAGACACACGTCTTCTGTGGCGTCGGTATCTTGTCTTTTCTATAATGCAGCAGTGCTTATCAGTAGGAGCTGTGCCTTTTGTTCCAGCACTGTGACCACCTCTCTTGTGCACAAAATCCCTTCCTGTGTCACCACAACAGCTCCAACTATTGCTGGAGGTCTGTAAGGCAATCTGACGATGCAGCTGACGGCATCACGGTCAGTTACAGGTCTGGCACGGACCCGAAGTGCAGCCGCGATTGTTGCTGCACACCGGCCAGTGAGGTTGTGCAGACTCCTCTGGTGTGAAAGCTCTGATGTGTAACTCGAGGTTTGTCAGCAAACAAAGAGCTCGGCCGGGTGGCGAGAGACGAGGCAGAGCGCAGACGCATCCTCTTACCATGATGAGGCCCGTCGTGATCGGGTCATTGCAGCCGTGGCACAGTTCGCCGAATTTAGCCCAGTAGTCCTTCTTGCAGTACAGACGTCCATCTTTCTCATAATACCAGTGGGACAGTGAAGCGCTGCACTCGCAACACCTGGCAGGAGAGGAAACACACACACGAGCAAATGATCAAAACTTTAAAATTGTTCAATTTTAAAATGAAGTTCACACATACCAACAATAAATATTCAAATGACCAAGAATTAGTACTCATCAGTGAACCTTTATGATTGGTGCTTGGATCTAGTCTATTCTCAAATATCATCAAGGTAAAAAGGCATTTAAAGAAGAATCTCCAAAAATTCCAGTATTAACTAGAAAAGCACTCCGAGAGTCGCGGACCTACGCCAAATGGCGTTTCCTACTTCAAAGTGCCGCCACAACGTTAATCTGGATTGGAGCCAGACAATATTTGGCACAATTCAGGGCAATGATCCTCCAAATATACATGTCAATTTTCAAGAGAATCAAAACAAAATTCAAAACTCGTAAATGGGGTTTCCAATGTTAACTTCCGGAATTTTTCCTGACCTTATTCTGGATCCGATCCGGATTAAATTTTGCACCCTATTAGAAATTACCATTCTACAGATTTTTATGAGTCAATCAGATATGATCTCCAAGAGATAGGATTTTTTGAAAATGGCTCAATGATAAGTAAAGGGGAAAAACAGGACCTTTGACAATTTATTTTTTTGTAAACATATGGTTATCCAGATCACTCTCAAAATTTAATGGAATCTAGGTTGGGTCAAGATACATCTTCTGAATGTTTTTTAGGAAGATCCCGTCAGGAATATTTGTGTAATCCTGCTAACAGACAAACAGACAGACAGACAGACAAACAAAACCTGGCAAAAACATAACCTCCTTGGCAGAGGTAACAATAAAACAAAAAAGGTTTTAAATAGTGTAAATATTCAGTAATAGAAAAATTAAATTTAATTAAATTATTTGTCTTGATTGCTAAAAAAATTGTTTTTAATTGTTTTTGAATTAAATAACACTGAAATTCAAAGAAAGATTTTTTTTGTCTAGAATAATTCACTTAAAGCACACAAACAAAAGTTATTTTGTTATTTTTAACTCACAAAAACATGCAATCACTTGCTTAAGAGTAAAACCAGACACATTGTTTTTTTCCATAATAGATGACACAAACAAATAATCGCTGTATGAATTTCGAATCTCTCAGGAGGTACAAACTGTTAATATATGACATTTTCTGGTCAATAACAATTTGAGTTACATTTTGACAATATGGACCTTATGAATGTGCAGAACATCATTAGTATTCAACTCAAAAAACTTCCCCAAATTAAATTGTTATTTTGTTGACAGAACATTATATTGTGCTGCACTCTGTAATCCACAATTTAACCCTCCTAATGACACCCTGCAGAGACTCAAATGATAGTTTTCATGTGTGGGTCTATCACGTACAACACCCAGCAGATAACCGAGGTCAGACACAAACACAAAACACACACTGGGAAAACATCGGTAATGGCAAAAGGAAAACATAAAAAGAAAACAGGTGAACCTGAGATGAACCTGCAGCCATGTGAAGAGCAAAATGAGGCTTGTAATTCACAATAAATCATTAATGTCTTCACAATAAAAATAAAACAAATACTACCTTTATGACATTTGTACAAACACCCTTCACATGCCTTTTAAAGACCATGTTCATTGTTGTTTACAGTGTGAAAAAGGTGAAACTGTAAGATTTATTTCTTTGAAATCCAATTTTGAAAGAAATAAAGCCAAAAACCGATTAGTTTGTTTTTATTTCATGAGCTAATACAATTACTGTACATTAAGAAGCAAACTGCAGTCAATCTCATACAGCTGCTGTCTGAGTGGAACCTTTTGAGCGCAAAATTTTTCCTTTAAGTCTTTAAGAACAAATCAGAAAGAGGAAACTGAGCAGTAAAACAGAACAATTTTATTAAGACAAACTTTAAAAAAAATAAACAAACAATGTGAGACAGATATAAATGAAAAATAAGCTTCAATACAAAAATTTACTGACTCAAAATACACATATAGATTATTAAAAAAATAATGTCACTCTTTAATAAAGAATTGTGTTTTTTACTGTCTACATCTCATGTTGGAGGCATAATGTGGACGGAGTCCGACACCAAGCACAAAAATAAAAACATACTAAAATGTCAGATATTTGTTTGGTCTTTCAGCAGAGATCAATTTCAAATCCTTGGTTGCTTGAATGAAAATCACACTATGACACACAGAAGGACAGATGCATTTCTTTCACAATATTGATCCACAAGGTTCAAGTGTAATATTTTGGGCAAACTTGCTTACAGACGAATTGAAAAAGCCTGGATTTGCACTGGTGATTATTCTATTGAATAGAAACACCACCCCCCTACATTTGCTCTTCATGTGTCTATAGATCAAAATGTGTGCTAATCCCCTCTCATACATGTTCACCATCATTCACTGGTGACTTACAGCACCGCTGTGGCTTGTATGTGCTTGTTTGTAATCTGTCTAAATCTTTGAGTCTAACATTCATGACTCAGTGAGCGTTTCCAGTGCATCCGTCTGGCCAGAGTCGCAGCTCAGAACGGCTTAAAGCATGGCCTGAAGCCTATGAAAGCGTTAAAGAGCAAGCATGTTTAAATGCTGAAGTACCCTAAAACATCTTGTCCTTCAATTTATCCTTATTTCACTCAGTTTTATTTTGCGTAATTTAAGTGTCTTGGTTTTAGTAGTATGTCTGAGTTCTTGCTGTCAGAGTGTGACATAAAATCCAGCTTTGCTTAATAATCCTCAGTGTAGTCACACTACATTTAAAACCTACAATGCAAGTTTGGAATTGCAACAGTTGACCTTTAACACACATTCTCTAGTTAGGAATCACAATAGTTTTTTTTAAATGGAAAAAAAAAAAACTTCATCCAGCAAATTATCCATCTACTGTCTTGCTTAGTTCACAGAGCAGTAGAGACAATACGGAGAACAAAGACAACTAGACCCAGCTCATCTGTGCAGACCAACTTCTTCCAATGTCTCCAGTGGATCAAAGCACAAATAAACCCAATCTGAACCCTGCAGAGGCAGGAACATGCCGAGGACTCAGGATGACGTCAAAATTAGTACCAGGAAGCAATAAATGATGAGTGAAAGACCATTTCAGTCGTCGCTGTTATATATTTTTTTAGGTTTTGGTTTTTGTCTGATTTCTTATTTCACTGATGTCACATTTTATTTGCAGGGTAAGTTTCCTTCAGGTTTAAGCGAAGTTCACCGACTAACATTACGATAAATATTAAGAGTGTTATTAATATAACAAATTTATTTTGAAATGAAAACAAAACCAATCTCACCAGGTCTGATAATGTGTAAAAGTGCTCTGATACCACAGAGATGTCAAAGGTAAAGCAAAACACATTGGTATCTTTTAGTGTAGCAATATCTTCTTTGATAAAAACACAATCATGCAATGGAAGTGCATTTTTTTTAATGTATTTTTAAGATTTTTTTTTTTTTTTTTGCATTATGTGCTACTCAGTATCAGTAAACACCCAAATAGTCAAAAAGACGTGATTGCAGTGTATCCCTAAATAGTATGTTTGCAAATTAAATTCTTGTACAAGTCCCATTATGCACCTTTTATTTTTGTTGACTGTAATAAAATTTATAAAATCTATCAAATTGTAGCTAGTTTGGGTACAGCAACATTATAACATTCAACAGAAGCAGCAGCTTCACTGTGACTTTGCCCAAGGTCCTGCACCTTTACACACACACACACACTCACACAATTTATTTATTGGACAGACGCACTCTGTCTCCCCTGTGTCTGTGTGCAGAGCTTCAGTGTAGCTCAGCAGATTGTGGCAGAGCTGCTTCACTATGCAGCCTGTTGGGGTGAGTGGGGGGTGAGGAGGGTGAGGAGGGTGAGCGGTTTGGAAGTGGGTCAAAGCTTTCAGAAGACGTCTGCCGCGTCGGGCCAGGAGCTGCTCGGCTGTCTTGGCTCTCTGCCGCTCAATAACTGCCTTTCAGTGAGCAGCCTGAAACCCCCCCCCCGCTGAGACAAAGTCATACCTGGGTGGGATGCACTCCAGTGCACATGCACGCAATCACAGACAAGTACCCGCAGAGAGGCGGGAGAGAGATTAAAGCGTTGAGGTTCAGCTCTGCTCACAGAAATGTGTCTGTGAGCAGAGCTGGGAGTGGCTGCGCCCTCTTAACGATATGAGTGAATACATCAGCGGCTCCCAGATGGAGAATTCCTGCCTTTAGGACACGAGTCTTATCACCCGAGTGAAGCAGACACCAAAGCAATGCCACAAACCAAAGGGGGAAAAAAAAAATTCCTTCACCAGAATATAACTGAATCCTCATTCCAAGATAACAGTTGGTGTGTTAATGTGTCTATGCAGGCTCATTTTTTGTTGCTTTTATGAAGCTGTGTTTGCGTGCGCCTTGGCACTGATGGGTAAGAGGATTATACGTGTGAAAAACACAGAGAGTCTTTACCAGCTTTGCTATGATCCTCAAACATCTCACTGGGTGGAATCACAAACGTTGCCTGAAAAGAGTTAAAATCTCACAATCTACAGCAATAAAACATTTGGAAGAGCAATCGAGAGGCAGAGATGAGTCAAATAATTATTGGCAAGGGAAAAAAAGGTCAGAAACAAAGAAATGCTCATGCAGGCTGCTCACATATAAATAACTCCGTGGGACAAGTGAGAGGGAGTAGAGCAGATTTCTAACACCCAGCAGGATCCCAGAGGGCAGGAAACAGCCAATCACAGAGGAGCTGAGGCTGAGGGAGGAAAGTCAGTAAATCTGTGAGCGCCTCCCCTCCTGCTCACATCCCTGATGGAATTAGCTGAAAGGGTCTTAGGGAGACATAAATTCCTCTTCTAGGCCTTTACCTCTGGCCTCTGGCCTTCCAACATCTGAGTCCACATTGATCTGAGTCCTGCTGGGGGTCATCACGTTCACTGACTCAGTGGTTCTAATCCGTCACACTCTAAAAGAAAAACTGCTCACTTTAGGTCAGAGTGTAGTCAGCTCTGGCTTGACTTGCCATTTCAATCTTTTCTCACGTGGTTGCATCTCTTTTTCAGCTTGAACTATTTGGAAAAAAAACTACCAAAAATATACATTTTGATGTATTTCTTTCCTGATGAATTCCTTTCTACGAGAAAAGTTGATTGTGGCCCATTGTGCTGTTAAAGACTAGTCTACCATTATATTTGTTTTCCTCATTTTTTGTGTGTGTTCTGCCACCTTTAAATGTTGACATTTATTTAAGGTGAAATCCAGTGAGTCAGTAACAATGGGTCAACTGTGTATAAAAAAGTGTAACTCTCTTGAATCTATCACCCCAGTTTGACTTAAATTGCCTTTCTGGCTACATTTGTCAACTCTGGGTGGATCACATACAGTACTTTTAAACCTCTCAAAACTAAAACACCTGGTCAGCATCTTCGTAAACCCGCCTCAACAAAACAAAGTCTTTCTTACTGGGATCAGTTTCTGTTGCTTGGCCCACTGCAACAAACAGCTGGCAGCATTTCATCAGGACTAATGATTGACAGGCTGCTATTGTGGCTTCATCTGATTTCCTCAGTCAGGAAGTATTGGCTTATCTTAGCCAAATACAGCATGTTCTCAATAAATATGAGCGAACATACGGGGAAGTGAAAACAGCCAGATGGGGAAGTGAGTTTGTGTACTGCCAGATGAGTAGGTGCTGAACTCCCCCCGTTAACGCCGGTTCCTCATGTGGAAGTTCACAACAGTATTTCTGCTACCTGCAAAGGACAATCACTTTAACACAATGCCCAATGTAAATACTGTTTATAAATGTTAGTGCCATGAATATCCTTGTTTCATATCGGTTTACTTAAATCTAAAAGGATAAGCGAAAAATTGGATCAAAACTATATGACATAAATGACTGGATATTGCAAAAATAGCAATCCCTCAGTCTAATTGATAACTATCAACTACAAAAACACAGAAAGGTTAGGGGCCACTCTGAGATTCAGGCTGAACGTCCCAGCAGGTTAGTTTCAGAAGAAACTAAAGGCAGCAGGGCAGAAAAACCTGAGTTAGACAAATCCCACAGCAGAGCTGAGACTAACAGACGACTGGATGCAAAAGGAGGTTAAACAGTAAGTGGGCTGCACTTAAATCAGGGGGTTTCATCTTGTAGGTCTCTAAGGATATTAAAACTGGTGCAAAAAGCTGCTGGTCTGACACCGGGAGCAACCTGGGAGTGCAATGTGTTGTTAAAAGACATTTCAGCAAGTGCATGGAGGACAATCCAGACCACACATAGTATCTAACTGCAGACCAAACTCCCAGATACTGGGAACAGATAGTGAATAGGTTTCTTGGGTGTTATCAAGCATGTCTACAGCAGAGGACATAAACTCTATGGAGGTAGGGTCCTGCTGACAAAGGTTAGTTTCAACACACATGCTGAGCCGTTGTGCTTCAACCATAAAGAGCCAGCGGTAAACGGGAAGTGTATGTGCCCAGCAGAATCTAGGTGATCATCAAGTCAAAGTGTTGTCAAAAAACATTTAACGCACACACACACACATACAAAAATACCTCTGGCCTGCATGTTTTAGATGCCCCTGTTCCAACACACCTCATTAAAATCATGAAGATCAGCAGAGGCCCTGAAAGGATCTATTCATTGTCGTTAGACTGGGTGACATTTAAAACATCTAAAACATGCAGAGCAGAGATAAATGAGCGACAGGATAAACAAGTTCTGTTTTATATTCACTTCCTATTCATTTTGCACTAGACTAGAGCTGCTCAACATTTACCATTATTTCTGTAACAATAAGTTATATTCTATTCAATCACATATAGGTCGTCAATGTTACGTGTTATCCCTGTGTGGGAATAGTTGGTCTTCTTTAAGCTAACATTTTTTCCACTGAAAACTCCCATTCCAGTTGAGATACATCTTTTATTAATGAGGTTGAAAAACTGCACACGTGCTGCTGACTTAAGCTTCTTTTTCACAGCGTGCGCACAGATCTGGAACCTCTGATGTTAAATGTCGGGCTGTGTGTTGGTGCTACTTGTAAAGGCTGGACGTTCAGCATGTTAATTAATCCTCTGCTGCCCTTGAATTAAATTTATTGATGCTTTAGTACAAAGCAGAGACATTCAACAACACAGTTCTTCATGTCCGGATACTAATCAGCCTAACATGACTCAAATGCTAATTTTTTTGTAAGTTCTACTGTTCACCACAGAGACGGAGCTTTCTCATTGTGTAATGAAGGATTGTTTTGCATTTTTTACTGAATCATTCATCACAATGCCAATATTAACATTTATCATACCACAGAGCTTCATGATATAATGAGTTTCTGAATGAGCCGGGTCAATACCCAACATGATGACTTAGCTAATGAGAATGAATGTAATTGAACTCTGACAGATTTGACAGCTGAACTGATGGTTTACGTTCACTGTGCTATCTGTACATTACAATCACAAAATCAGCTATTACAAAAACCCATTTAATTTCACTAATGGCAAGTTATTATGATATTACAGTATTAGCCACTATTGCATTATTGGTTAAGGAGTTAAAAACATTTCTCAGCCGATTTTGTTTGTGAGAGCTCGCCACAACAGGGCTAACACAAACATAACACACGGACACTTTAAACTCACCAAAAACCTAAACATTTGTTTAGGAGATAAATAACAAACACGACCTGAACCACTACACCACGGTGCCTCCCTTTTCATATTTAATATTATGGTGCCAATGTGCAACTTTGTAGCTGTATTTTTTGCATTTGCATTTCATTTTCTAAATAGTTTTTAGTCAGAATTTTTTTTTTTTTTGTCAAAACTAACCATCCAAGGACATACATTTATTTAATGTATGTCCTCGGATTTTCATGTTCAATTGGTATGATAAACAATATTTGAAAATAGCCATAAAC
>OMNM01039275.1:0-13372 GCA_900302745.1 Parablennius parvicornis | reverse complement strand
TCTCATGATATCAGTGCCACTCAGATTAAGCGCCTTAAATACGATGTAAATGTATAAATGTGGGCCAATGAGTGGGCACCATTCAATCCAATTAGCCGTAATGAAGGCAGTCTCAAGGAATCTCAAAAGCAATAATTTCTAATCATTTTCTGTGGCTTATTGACTAACACACCCCAGATATACCACTGAAAATACTCCGCCTGCATATAGAATTCAGTTTGTTTCGTGAGGTCTAAGCATGTGGGCATCTTCTCTCTCACTTCCAGCACCACTAGGAATTAGGACTGAAGGCAGCCGGCGTTGAAACAAAGCGAAAGATGGTGTTAGTGGGTGCATTTTGCTTCAGGTGCTGGCTTATCAGATGCCAAAGCACTGCGCAGTAGGTGATTACATTATGAAAAAAGAATTTGAAAAGTTACCAGAGAAACGATCCTTTGTCTTGACAATAGCGTGGTAATAAGTGAAATTACAGCGTACACATCAAACAGGAATGTAGACTTGCAGATATTTGATATGCTTCCAATTTTTCACTGCCAGTAACTGTCCCTTTTCTTACATCATACATCAAGTGTTATATTTGAGAACTATTCTTTTTTTTTTTTTTTTTTTTTTTTTTGGGTGGTATATCAATTTGACTTTTGCTAATTTTCGACTTTCATTGCAATCTTCCAGAATTTGTGACCAAAGACCACAACACCTACATCCAGATTTGTTTCATGTGCCAGTAATAACCACAAGTAACGCACTGGAAGCTGATTACTATTGTAAAATATATAACACCACTATTACTGAAGTTTCTATGAGCGACTCCTCACATGTCATTTCTGTTGTAAATAAAAACATTTTGAAACAGTCTCCCTCTATGAGCTTTAGCATCAACATTCCAAACTGGCTGTTTACTCAAGAAATGCCTCATTAATCCTGAACAAACTCCGTCCTGCCGACAGCAACATGAAAGACGTCCCTCTGAAAATAAATTCTTTCACATATAGTAAATAGATTTCACTCCTATAGCGCTTTTCCCTAAAGCTCTACATTGTTCATCTCATTCACACACCAGTGGTGATGGCTCTTAATGACAGAAATGACAGAAAGTGATGTGCCGAGTGCGCCGCCATTTGACTTCTGACATCATTTCAGCAGAACTTATTGGGGGAATCTGTCCTTTAAAACATACCTGTGACTGAACAAAATGCGAATTTTCCAGTTGCACTTAAGTTGCACACATGCAAATGTTCTGTAACTTCTCCAACACTTTTTAATATCCTAAAAAACTTTTAATTGCCATCAAACAACAAAGGAAAAGGTCCTTTACTCGTTATTATAGCTGTCTCTTTACTGCTGGTGTCAGGTTTAGTAACTTCTCCCACCGGGCATCTTCCACTATTAACAACGGCGTATGCGATTGGCCACTGTACCATGATGTAAAATAAAACACGTGGAGTCATAGACAGCAAGCGTCCCCCGACCCCCTAAATAACTGGCATTGTTCACACTGATTGATTTGGAGAGAGTGGAACGCAGCCTGAGAAGTCGCTATAAAAATCTTTGAAAGACAGTTAAGTCATGATCAATAGGACACATCTCTAAATCCTGCATCAGATTTACTATTGTCTTTATGTTCAAAGCAAAGATAATGCCAAATGATAAAGGGCTGCTTCAGTCTTCCTAGAGGAGACCTTATTTAAACATCTGCAATGCAGCAAACAACCCCTGAAACCCCAGCGTAGAAAACATTCACCATTATTAAATCGTATAATCCACTACATTTGATGGTCTATGAGGCGATTCGTTCAACTCTTATGAAAAGATGATTTTATGCAGTGGTTGATCTTGACTGTCGAAATAACACTCCTTCCTCGTGCTGTATTGCACTTCTTCTGAACAGGTGTTACATCTGGTGGGGGCTTGCACTGTTTGATTCGCTCTTTAAGAATTTCACAAAAAAAGCTGCAATCCACCAAATCTAACACCTAACAATTCACCCCAAAGGTACAAGGAAAAAAGATGAGAGCCAGATTACCTTGAAATTTCCTCTATCTGATGTAATCTATTCAGCATCTACAAGCACCCGTACAAACTGCAACTATACAGAAGCTGAAAAGTGTGTTTGTGTGTGTGTGTGTGAGAGAGTGTATTGTGTCTGCCAATGGACGCCTCACTTTTTGGAGAATCAAATATTAGTAGGCTGCATTGATTTTGGAACGAACCTCTACGTTCTTGTGTGAGCTCGGTTCCCCTGCCAAGTTTGTCTGGTCTGTCTACTCAGTCTTCCTCTCCAAGCAGCAAGAGTCACTCCTCTGAAGTGTTTTCAACGTGCGGAGCAGCAATCGCTCTGCGTGTCCACTTCTTTCTTGTCTTTTCTTTGATATTGATAGACGTCAGACTCGGTGACCAAAGAAAGGAAATTTAAATGAAATACTACAATATCTTTTGTAATGGTTGAAAAATATCAATGCAATCAGGCTTGGATTAGGATGTTAGTTGAACTTTGTTATATGAAAGTAAGACTAAATATTTGAGTTTTGATACATAGTTTGCGGCAACGCACCTCAGACTAGGAGCCAAAAGAAAAAGATGAGAGGAAGGACTCTACAAATCTTCCTCCATACAGACGTCCACTGTAAAGGGAATTTCCCCTGATGTTTCAACTAAACAGTATACTTTTACGACTTAATGCCTTCTTGGTTGGTCCTCCTCGTGCACCACGAGTACAAATCAGCAGATTATTGAGATCAGAGGGTTTTTCATGGGATGATGAGCATGAACCACATGAGGCAAGAATAAAATGAGTTTTTATTAACAGTCTTTAAGGGTTCTATCGGTTACAATTATTGTTTTAAACTGAAACATTTTAATCACTTGAATTTATTCTCTCCAAATCGTACAATACATTCAGTATAAAAATGGGTTTTATTATACTGATTTATAGATTTAGTTTTCACTTATTTCTATTTTTTTCTTCTGAAGAATTTCGAAATGGAAAGTCACACTGAGGAATCGCACATGGCGCATGTTTCAAATGCCTTTTATGTGGTGAATTAACCTCCTTTTGTATAATAAATAAGGCAAGGACAGGTTCTGTGAGTTGCGGGAAGATGTGTGAGGATTAATTATCATCATGCGGTACTCTACTGAAACCTTCCACTCGGAAATCTCGTCATTTGCCGCCAACGATCTGAAGTAAATGGAAAGGGAACTTAAATGTGGCCTTTCCCCTCTTGACCTTCTGTTCGCCTTCTTGCTTATCTCTGATCATTGTCTTTTCCTGTCTGTCCATCGCTGTGTGTCTCTGCCGCTCTGTTCGTCTTCTTACTGTAAATCTCACATTCTCATGAGGACACCGCCATAAACCAAATAAGACGCTTGTCTCGCGGTTTACTGCAGCACTCCAGTTTTATGTAGGCTTAATGAAACATGACAAATGAGGGGTTGCTTAACATTTTTAATTAGTTTAACTTTTTTGCTGTGTCCTCACACAGTATATACAGCCCACTCTACACACATTCAGTGAATATTATCATCAGTAATTTATTTTTATTAGATGCCTGTATCTACATTATTGCTCTTATACCATCACAAGAAAACATAAAGACAATTTTGATGTTTTTTTCCCTCTTTTCCAAGCTCACCCTCTTGTTAATGTTGTCAATCTATGCAGCAGCGATTTGAAACAATTGCATACAGAAATTCCCAAAGATGTTTTTAAATTGTTTAGGCTTGAAAAGTTTATGGAAATTTTATAGCTGCAATGTTAAAAGCTGTATTTCACAGCACCCCGACCACTCATGGTGTCGAGAGAGAGAGAGAGAGAGAGAGAGAGAATCTCTGGCATCACGGACAAATTAAGATACTGTGGAGAAGAATGTGAATTTATGTAAATTAGGAGTAGGAAAATGAGTATAGGGCCAACAGAAATTCACAAAAGCCTTCATTGATGCTGCTTTTTGTAGCATTGACTATACATAAAATTGCAAATTTGCACATCAACATGTCTACATATGTAAATCCTCCACAAACACAAGTCTGTCACTGCTTCCAAGTAGACGAATCACTTTGTACATTTTTGTTTGCCTGAATGGGGATCTCATGAATTGCTGCACTTATGCCTCTGTATAATATGCCGGATGAATTATTGTGAACTATTAGTGAAAACTTGCTAGATTGGCACCTCCTCTTTTCTCAGTGTGTGAATTCAATGTTACAGAAGTGCAAACATATCTTTGACCAATATTAGTAATTTCTATCAGCCAATGTTTTTTTTTTTTTTTTTATTGTTTTGCTACTGAAGTAGGGCCTTGGTCAGAAGTTGCAAAAACAAATATTTGTGACTTCGTATTTCCCTTCCCTTCCTCTAATATCACTATGACCACTGAATCCGAATATGTTGTACAAATGTCCAGTTGTACTATTGTGAATATGTAAATAGAACTACATTTGTTTGCAAATAAGATGCATTTTGAGCTCTTTCAATTCCCTCGATTATCTTCCCCGTCCTGGAGTATCCCCGAGGCGCACAGCTTTATATACGAGAGCCTAATCTGATTTTAATTCACTGCAGGGTTAACAGATGCTTGAGGCAGAGCGAGCTCAACTCTGTGAGGACAGATCAGATCAATTACCCGATCCATCAATAGACGGCCAGTTAGAGACTACCCTGCGCTGTCCGTGGATTAGCTGAATATATTCTCTTTTAATCAGAGTCGCCACGACCTTTCATCAATGCCATCTTCCCTCTGACCAATGAGGTGTGAAGATAGAGGAGTTGACAGGTTTGAATGTCCTTCAGTGTCTGTCCTGTATCATTACCCATCTCTCAAAATAGATCGAAGCTATCTAAAAAAAGAAATCCGTTGTCATGCATTCGCGGTGTTTAATGGGGCTTTGAGACCTTGGTCCAACACGACTGTAAGTTGTGACTTTTGTTCTCACGTTTTCCTCTCTGCCTATTTTTCTCGTGTTATCATTATTAAACAGTGTTCTGGAACAACTCAAACAAGAGATTTGCTGTTATTTCAGCATCAAATGCTGATTACAGTGAATCCCTATTGTGCAGATATAATTACTTCATCGTATTCAGTATTTACCCATCCATAAAACATTGGAAAATAGGAGTGCCGCAAGCACTTGACTACATTTTGCTTCATGCAAACACCCTATAACATTGTCTACTTAAAAGATAGATATGTGACGGTGAAACTAACTCCACTCATTTACTCAAAAAAATAGAATGAAACAGGGGGGAAAAAAAACAAGAAGTCACACTGAAATATTAACATGTCCAGTATGCAGCTGCTGTTGTTTACAAGTATGCATTTATTTATGTGTCCCTATTTGTGTGTGTGTCTGTGTGTGTGTGTGTGTGTGTATGTGTGCACATCCCAAAGGGAGTCACAAAGGGACCAAAACCAAAGGAAACCCACTGAGGGGAAATAACTAAATCATGCAGCTCACAGATGTTTGTTAAAAACTACCATAACAAGAAAGAGAAGATGGGTCCAAAAAAACACAGATTGTTCCGTGGACATCATCATGTTGATAAAACCCTCTGACCAGTGGTTAGCATGTGTTAGATAAACATGAATGAAAATCCAGCTCTCGTGTCGTGTTATCGAGTGTTAACTACACCACAGCAGGACTGTAAGCCATATGCAAACACCACGATGAAATACTTGGCGTGTAAGCACACATGGAAGTCTTGTAGAAAAGTTTAACTTCGAAATTCTACTGTGATGGAGCTTAAACCAGTGATTGGGGCAACAAGCTGTTGTCATATTACATCTGATAGTGTCTCCCTTTGTTCAGACTTTGTGTTTTGCTTGAAGGTGCTTCATACCGCCAGCACGCCGAGAGGAGCCCACTTTGCTGAGGCCACTGCTTCTCCCATTGCGTCAACATATGTGACGCGCCCTCATTTTCAACAGCATTAATCTCGGGGGGGCAAAGGAGGGGTGAAACATTATTCAGTAGACTGAGCATTTGACTCAGCGCTTTGTCTTGGGAGTCATCTGTGGGCTCTGTAAACAGTGCGTGTGCAGAACATCAGCCATCCTTCACGCTGCCCCGTTTGTGAATCACCATGTGGTGACCTGATTGGTTTTTCAAAGTTAAACCCAACACGAGGATGACAGGAAACCCCCAAAACCCAACAAAAACAACAAATATAAACTCTTAAGGAGCTTTTTTTTTTTTTTTCTTCCCCTCTTGTTGTGAAAATCCTATTAGAGAAGCCTAAGTAACCTAGTGACTTTGATAAATCGCAGTAATACCACTGGCTGTACGCAAACAAGAGAAGGAAAATACTGATGAGAACTGGGGATCTGTCTTAAGTTGTTATTCTTTCCTGAGTGGTCAGAATGAAAACGGATTATTTGTAAGCAGCACAGATTACACAGCATCAAAGTCTTTTTTCCTCACAAGATATCCCAGAAAGCCTCTCCATTAAATATCATCACAATGATTGTACTCATTTATTGATGAGAAAATATGATAAAAAAAATTAATAAATTATTTAAGTGTAATAGACAAATTAAAAAAAGTATAAACTTATAAATTCAGATGTAACGGGCTCAGATGTAATGGGCTAACATTAGGCAACCTCTCCGTTAACGGTAAATCACAACGACACACACACTCTCACACACACACACTCACACCTTCAAACAACTCATCAACTAAACTAACAAGCATGTTTGGACTGTGGAAGGAAGCGAGAACACTTTGAGAAAACTCACACAGGAAGAAGGAAAACATGCAGCCGCCACACATCACGCCTGCATCAGAGTCATGGTGCTCCTGCTGGGAAGTGACTGTTCTGCCTTCTGAAACATCATAATGCCTTTGAAAAATGATTCATTCATTCATTTTCTTTCTTTCCACAATAACTTCCTTACATCCGTTGCAAACTGAAAAACTACTCCCCACACGTGTTTAAAGATGTGTCATTGGTTGTCTATGAACTGTAACATCTTGCATTAAACAATAGAGTGCAGTACAAATTTCAACTATTAACTGTACTTTCCACTTTGGTTCTCTGTCTTTCCTTGTCTATATAAATTCCTCTCTTTCACCCTTTCTCTGTGTCAAACAAACATACATCAAGTGCCATACTTTTTGTTTTAACAGGTTCTCTCTCTTTCTCGCTACAGTATGGTAATTCACTCCTGTTCAGCTTTTGGCACCTCTCCAGTATAATCACTAAGGGAAAATCACCCCTTGAAACACTTCTGAGTGTTTGGCTCTTAATTCATATTGCATGAAATGAGCATGCAGCTTTTTTTTTTTCCACAGGGGGGGGGAAAGAAAAAAGTGCCATGCTGTTGGTGGAACTTGTCTAATACAACGCACAGATGGGAGCTCTAATAACTAACGCTGGGGCCGAGAGAATAAAACAGCTATAAAATGAGACCCGCACCTGATCTGACAGTTATTTTCCAATTGAGACACAAACCAGTCCTCAGATATTTCATATATGGAGCAATCGCAGCATGACGATCCCGCGACTCCTGCTGAAGCTTCCTGTTTCAATTTTTCCTCCGCGCGGTTAGCTATAACCTTTGAATCATTTAGTGGATTAATTTTGCAAATCCAATAATTGTTGTCCACTACATTCAGGTGTAATTATCCATGATTAGTAATGCACAGTAACTGGTTCCAAAGTACGTCACCGGCGGAAGACAGCAGCAGCGGGATATTTTGGCTGCATGTGGTTGGAGTGGGAGGATGAGGAGACATGTGTTGTCTAGCTTAGTCCGTGGTCTTATCTACCTATAACATACCGACATTCCATGTCACTTATTTTAGGAATAATAACCTAAAACCTTTCATAATAAAAAAAAATAAAAATAATAATAATGCATTGTGGCTTGCTATTAATGGTACATTTAATGAGTCATTGATAGATTATGCATATCGAACACCGGTGTTGTTGTTCAATTCCAGGCGTCGGGCCTTTCTTTGTAAAGGTGGCAAGTTCTCCCTGTGCATGTATGAGTTTTCTGCTGGTGCTTTAGACTTCTTCCACAATCAAGACATGCATCCTCGGTTAAATCATGTCCGTCGATCACCTGCTGGTGTGTGTGCATGTGGCCGGGTATGCCTGCACGTTTACCTAATTCTTTAGCCAGTTATGATCAGCCGCAACCTCCTGCAACCCTAACTTTGATAAAAACACAACGTATAAGCTAAATTGATGGACAGTATTTTTAATTAGATTTTGCCACCTTTGTATTTATTAAGTGGTTAGAAAAAGAAAGTAAAGTTGGGGAAAGACATCACAGCCATGACATTAGTACATTTCCATTTGAATGGGAATCGAACCGGGAACTCCTTTTCTGTTGTCTGCACTTGGCTACTGGCCTGCCCTTCAAGTAACCTTTTCCAACAGCAGTTTTAAAAGCTCTGTGCAAACTCTGACACCGGCGCTTTGAAGTATACTTCTGTGTCACATGCTACCAAATATTGGCGATGAATTGAATCTTTTCTATGTGTCACGACACATAATAAACGCACTGCAGGCAGACACATAATGAACCCACTGTATATCCTTCTCTCACTTTCACCCAGGTTTAACCAGTATACAGTAGGTCATATGAGTAAGTAGGCCATCACGCTGCACATTCCTCGTCTTTTCTTTTTTCTGCATCGATGCTACCGCGGTGTATTACTGTATAAACCCTGACACATTCCACCTCTGACAGTCGTCTTCACCACTCAACCTGTCAAACAGGCAATTGAAGAGGCAGTTGAAACAGTATCAGCATCACACCTGAATAAGAGGCTTCCTCCTTCTGAGCATGAAATGCCACAAGGCGCATGTGTCAGTGGCACCGCAGTGAGTGGGTGTAATAATACTGCCATGAAGGAAAGAACCTGAGACATGTCAGCTACATTCACAACAGGCGGGATAACATCCTCCCCCTCGACCTAAATGAAACTTTGTGCAAAGTGTTTCGATATTATTTGAATGCTGAATCCTTTCAGATGATCACTGTCTGGTGTTATAGATTTCTGCATTAAATCCTGAGTCACCTGGTCAAAAAGAGCTTATATGTCTTACTGATTGCTTTGAAAACTGGACACAGCGACTAGAATCAGAAAAGAGACGTCAGACAGGAGGAGGCAGCACTGGTTCCTCCGGTGCTATATTTTTCACCTTGGTTCACCTTTACTGGCAAACCTCCACCAGGTGAACCACATGCATGCTAATGGGTGCTTATAATAAAGCCGGTAATGAAGATCAGCATCCGTTCCCACAAACAAAACTGTACTGGCATTGAGAACTAGATTTAAAATTAAATGTAACCAGCTCCTTTGAGATTCAACAATGTAAGACGAAAGGTATTCGACTATAAACAACAAAAGATGTTTTGCTGCTCAAAACCTGAGGTTCAGGCTTTGCCAGGTTTCGTCCTCCAACACTGAAAACATCCAGGTGACAAATAGAGCAGAAAACAAATTTAGAAAATTAAAAATGCCTCGTCCATGAAATGCACTTCGCTTACATTGGAAAAAAAAGTTTTAAGTTCTCATGGACAGTATATTAGTTGTTGCTTAAGTCGACTGTAGTTGGGAAGAAAGCAGCACTCTGATTTGACTGCACAGGATGAAGGTGGAGCTTCATATTACCTTTAATTTGAACTTTAAAAAGGCTGGAGTTCAACAAGTTGTGAAGATGTCACAGGTATTGCTTTATGGTGCAGGAGGATCATGTTAAAAACTGGAACCTGCACATAAATCTTATGACACGGTTTCACCTTTTTTAGTTCACAAACAAAGTGGATGACTGCCACATTAATTATGTTTTGGATTGTGTCATCTGAGGTTACCTAAGATATTAAATTTAGATAATTGAAGCACAGTGACATATAAACTTGAGGAATGCAGCGGACAAACCAGATATAACCTCTACGACCTCAGTTTCTTCTTTATGACCTCAATTCCATTGTAATTACTTCAAACTGCAATTAGGTGAATACTAAACTGAGCATGCCTAGATGTTGATTGACAGACAGTAAAACTGGTTTTCTAGATCTGTTCTTCTACATCTTTCCTTTGTGGAAAGTCCAACATTAGCTGCAGTGTAATGGTGAGTCAGCTTCTATCATTTTCTCAGAAGTCCAGCAGCTGAGTGAGATTGTGGGAAAAAAAGAAAAAAAAACAAAACAGAAAGCCTGTGCTTAACAGTCAAAAAACTCAAAATATAAAACCCCCAGACTGTCTTCCTCTCAGAGCAAAGTGAAACAGGCAGCTGTAGCCAAGTCAGAATACGGCAGGCGAAACAAAAAGCAGACAGTGAGCAGGGGAATGTTTGTCCATGCCAGGTACAGTGCAGTACACTCTACAGGGGGAGCGGTCAGATGTGAGTGATTCCCAGAGCTGTGGAGAGGACCGGCTTCATGTTATGATAGTGTTTTCTGAACAGGCAAAACACTGGCTGATTCCTCTCTCCAAACCCTCCAACCACAAGTGAAGTGGATTGTGGTTACTATGAATGGAAACAAATATGGCACAACATTCAGTGGAATGGCGGTCAGTTTTCCAAACATCTCTGGATGTGCTCCTTAAAATCATTTCGCTAAAGTAAAGCGACGTTGACACATATCAGCGGCCAGTTCTCATGGCTTACATGGTGTCAATGGTGCGTCATGCTGAAGTCTTTCTGGTATAAATGTAGTGATTCAAAACCAACTCTATTCGTCTCCTGTGTTTCCACAGCTGTCCCAAAACAGAGGAGGTGGAATTCCCACTGCTACTTTATTCTTTTAAGAAAATAATCTAGAAAGGATCGCTCCGAAAGCTTAAAGCTTATATATGTTACATCAAAGCACACGTTAGGAAGACAAATTCAAATGATGTAAATCCACCAACCTGAGTTCCGCTTTCAAAGCAAAAGCTTCAAACTAGCAACCTTTTCATAGTAAAAATTTTTTTTGGGCTCATGTAAGTCTTAACAAAATATTTTCTTTTTATTCATTGAGTGACGCATCCACCAAAACATCCACAAGTTCATATGAGCTTAGTGACAAACCCATTGTAAAAGCATATATTGTATACATACTGTATGTTCTATAACTAATTTACTGCACCGAGTTTAATCTTAAGATGTGAGTGAATAAACTCAACTAGATAGACCAGATTGGAGTGAATTCATCTCTACATCCCACCATGTATACTCAGTGATCATAAAAAGTTTTTTTTTCTTTTTTTTTCTTTCTTTTTTTTTAAACTGTGGTACCACCAACAAAATTACAGTCACCTCCCGTGAGATATTTCAAAATCTGAACACAAGTGACACTAAAACTTTGTGCATGACCAGACTCAATCTGAGGCAGTAGACGGAAAAACGTTGTGTGACTGTGTGTCTGTGCGCGTGTGTGTGTGTGTGTGTGTGTGTGTGTAATATGACCACTGACCCTTTAATATCCCCTCAATTACAGCTTTTCTTTTCTTCTCCACAGAAAACTGTGGTCATGTTTCACTTCCTGACAAACACGTTTACCTCTTTTGCCGTGTCAGACAAACAAATTCCCTCCCTGCCGACAACAGGTCCAGTGATGAGACTGTATCTTTTTCTTTGAACTGTCACTTGATCCTCGGACGCTTCCTTTTACCTCCCGGCTCAGTTTATCACGGGATGCTGTGGGTCTACATGCATGTCCTGTGTGTCTGGAGGGGCAGTGATCCTGAACAACACGGATTCTGTGGGACAGTCTTTCATGGATTTAACTGCAGGCTCTTCAAACTCTTTCTGAATATCACACACACTTTATCATTTGTCTCATAAAGGACAGCGGGGGATGGTTAATGAATGGGTACTTTGTAGATCATAACAAGCTTTTAAAATGTGGAAAATATGTGTGCATATTACTGCACCTGAATGCTTTCTGTGTTTTTGAAACTTACATAGACTGGTAAATGGTTGGTTTCATATATACAGTTCTGTTACAATAGACGGCTGGGATATTATTTGATATCTGAATAAAAACTGAATATCATACTAATATCATTTGTGTGTGTGTGTGTGTGTGTGTGTGTGTGTGTGTGTGTGTGTGTGTGTGTGTGTGTGCGTGTACGGATGGGAGGAAAGGGCACTGTTTAAAACCAGAGCTGTATATATGAAGGATCTCAGCAGTTGAAATATGACGACCAGACCTCAGCAGCATGAATCGCTCCAGCAGAAGTGAGTTCACTGGGCTGCATGGTGGGAAACTGTGGAGCTGGGAGAATGCAGAAGAGGCTCATTACTGAAGGGTGCTCACACAAACAGATACTGTTTAACTAGGTGTTCGCAACATTTTTGATCAGTCCATTGAGACAATAGGCTAATAAAAGCGTCTCAAAATACATCCCTTTTGCAGGGTGAGTCACCTCTGCGGTACCACTTTTGGATGGAGGGCGGGGGCTAAATGTGCTAAATGTAATCCATGACCATACCTGGTCTCGTCCACTTTGTCCAGAGGAGGCTTTGCCTGAGGCAGAGAACAAACAGGCCAGGAGGCACTGTGCGAAATACCTCCATCTCTAAAAAAAGCCACGTATTGAAAAACACCCTCTTTCATCGCCAAACAAAAAGCTCTTGATGAGAGCAGCAGGGGCATTAAACTGGCAATTTTCTGTGAAGTTCAAGGTTTATTCTTGACTTTCCACCATGCTCATGTGATTTCAGGGTTTCTCAGATTTGGAGATCAGTCCACAAATCAAACCACAGCTTTTTTTGTCTATGACATTGGCATACAAAGGGTTATTTTTCAGTCTTGCTAAATATGTCAAGCATTTTTTGTCTGTATTCATCTTTGGGTAACTAGTATCTGTTAATCTGTGCTATGTTCAAGAGAAATACAAAACAAAGCTTTCTATGTCTATTTATGCACAGTACTTTGGTTCAGATGTGGTTGTTTATAAAGTGCTCCAGAAAGGGATGTCCCGATACAACTTTTTCACTTCCGATACCGATATTGCAGTGTTGAGTATCGGCCGATACCGATATCGATACGATACGATTTTGTAGTGTGGAATGTTAGAAGAAGCTTGATCAAGTGATGTTACTCAGAGAACAATAGTGAGCAACAGTATGAGAAAAACTGTCCCATTAATTATCAATCAATTGGTTACATAAATCTTAACCTTCAACATAATATCTACACTATTCTACAACTGAATACAATAAATTTATTAATTAGAAGACCCTGAAAACATAAACAAATGCAATTAAAAAAATTACACTTTTAAAGTGCAAACAATTCAAGTTCACTTCAGTTATTCCTTATTGTCAGTATATAGTGGGAATAACTGAAGGTGGGGACAAAAACAACACAATATTTTCCACTGTTCAACTGCTCAAAGTTCAGAGTTCACAGCTCCAGTTTCACTG
>OMNM01039274.1:0-19550 GCA_900302745.1 Parablennius parvicornis | reverse complement strand
AACCGAAGCACATCGGCAGAAACACACTGGGTAACTCGCACTCCCTCGGTCTGATGTAATGCTATTATTAACCTTAATCACACTTGTTATCCTACCTGTCTGCGCTAATGTTAGCCCGGGGCCACAATAAAGACAGAGATGCTGCGAGTGTGTGTGTGTGTGTTTGTGTGTGTGTGTATTTGAAGATCTGTTGGGGAGGAAATGAAGAGGTGTTACGAGATGGAAATTGGAAGATGAATTGTCGGAATCAGATAATTTTTTTAAACAACTGGGGGCTGAAATGACTCGAGTCTTTAAACATTCGGAGCAATAGCTCAAACTGAAATGAAAGCTGAAGACACGTGCCTTGGCCAGGTGTGCTGGATCTTCCTTGCCTTCTTCTTCTGCCTGTTTATTTCCCGTGTCCACCGCGCTGTAGATTTGAGACAACTGCCTTTAATAACTCACAACATGCACACTTCCAAATGAATTTCCACAATTGTTCCTCACAGTGCATGAACTCTGAAGACCTTCAGTCATCAATTTAGTCTCTTTTGACATGAAAATAGTTAAGGACACCAGAGCAAGAATGATGGTCGAGAAGAAATAACAGCTGTCATTTTTCTTTTTTTTTGTTCTACGTTCACACTTGTTCTCTCGAGTTGTCTGCTCACATTTTTCCAGCTGGTTTAACAGAAAAGCACAGCACCTGTCGCTCTAGGCTCTCATGTAGACACAAACGCCATCACTGATGGACCAGTGTGTCGAGGAACTCTTCAAACAAACTGACAATATGTGTTGCGGTATTTAAGTACTTCACACAGCAATTGTGCTTTTTCTGTGCTACTTGTTGTCTGAACTTGAACGTCGGGTTTTTTTTTTTTTTTTTTTTAAATCCTTTATTGTGGAGCGGCTTTGTAAGAATGTCCTGTGATGGTGACTGTGGTGGATATAATTCGATTAGAAAAGCTCAATGAGATTTGATTTCCTGACGCTGGAGGGTCTGATGTTGGCAGGATGTTTACACAGGTTGTGTATTGAAGTGTACGTATCTCAAGATCCTAAAGTTCTTTTTTGTTTTAAAGAACAACATGTGAGTTGAAACACAAGATCCTGTTTGGAAAATTGTGTTTAATTGCTGTTAACAAAGAAAATCCCTTCACCTCTTGCCTGGTTTATAACTGTATGACATATTAGAGTGTGTGAAGCAAAGTGGTCCTCAAAATATGAATCACACACTCATTGGAAACAATTATCAAAAACCATTAACTACTTTAATGATGACTGTTACTGAAGGGTGACAGGTGACTAAACTTTGGAAAATACCTATTTAACAGATAATTGACAATTCAGTGATACAAGAAATAGCACTGACGCCTCACAGCAAGAAAGGTCCTTGTTTAATCTTGCTGGTGGTCTGAAGGTTTCAATGATCGAGTCATTTTATTTCTCCAAGGCCTCTTTGCTTATTGTTGATATTTACAGTGAGCATGAAACCATTTCTACATTGTGCAGCTCTGAGCCTCAATCTTCTATGAGAGCAAATGCAGCCATGGATTGTTAATGATGACGGGAAAGAAACTCACCCAGTCAGACATGGCATGCGTCTGACCTCCATGTCCTTGGCCAACTCCTTTATTATGGCCTCCTCTAGTGGTGACTCTGTTCTACGACGCTTTGGCTTCAGCGCAAGTGAACAAGATACAAGCCGAGGTACCTTATTCTTCTATAGAAAAACACACTACAGTCATTTCAGGCGCTTCGTTTTATTGTATTTTATGATTGCACTGTACTTTAAGGTAAAGCTATATATAATCATATGTGAAGTGTATGTAAAACAACACAGCTTCAAATGCAGCATTTTTAATCTGGCTCGATGTACTAAAATATGAATTCAAATTTGATACATCAAACTGCACATGCATTACTCTAACATGCAGTGTGTAGGAGATGAAATTGGTAGAAAAAAAGTGTTCAGACAAGACGACTGTGAAGCTTGAACACTAGACAATCATGCACTATTATAAAAATGTAAAATAAATTACCTCATCCATGTGAAACCCTGAAATAAAACAAATAAATCTGTGTGAGTTGACACCGTGCTCGTGCGGTGTCTTATGGTTATGACATTTTTTCCAAGTAACATTCACAGCACCTGTATAATATCACAGCAGGACTCACTCTACTGCCTGAAAATAAAAATTTAATTCCTCAGCCAATTAGAGGGAGATGATTCTATAATGTTGAATCTGGCTAGTTATGATCAGAATCTTTCACCTGTGCAACCACTGATCTAGTCGGATTTTCTTGATAAGTAGAAAAAGAGACGACCTTGGGTGAAAAACACAACTTAGGCTTTCTCGAGTTAAAGCTCATTGATTTTAAGATTGAATCACAGTTAACTGGGGCCTTGTGTTTGAGTGGCTGAGGGCACGCGGTCCTTTCAGGCGTTCAGCTACTTCTGTCTCCATTTTTACCGTTGTCCAAGTTTTTCTCCAGATAGAGGACAAGAACATGAGGATAGACTCGCTGCCACGTGAGACTAGGTTCAGTGACACTCTTCCAAGGCTTCTTATCTGATGGCTGCAGCTCAGAAAATACAGATGCAACAGACAGATCAATATTCCCTCTTGTAATGACGTTTGGTTTGCAGTGTGGATTGTTTGTTAGCAGCATTGAAATTAATACGAAGTTCACATTATTGAAATATGTAGTATTTTTGGGGGTATTCTTTTATTGTGTGTTTTCAAGTAAGTGGTTTGCAAAGGTATTTATACCCCTTGAGCTTTTACAATCTGTTTTTAATAGAGATTTTATGTGATAGGTCAACACAGCCTGCTGGATAAATGTGAAGTGGAATAAATATGCCTTTTCAAATTATTTTCCAAATAAAAAAGTCAGTAAAGAAAAGTATAGTTCAGACAAATAGATGATTAAAGTTTGGGCTTAATCAACTGTTTAAACTGTGCAGCTTCTTCAAAAAAACAGAGCTCAGTTTGTTCTTACAAGCAGATATGGAATATTTGGGACCATCTATGCCTCATAGTTGGCTCGGTATCCAGAGATTTGTAATCATTGTGGTGAGAAAACACCTTAGGAAGACCAGGACAAGGTGTAGGAGAGTATTGGATTCAAAATAATTGGAATCATTTCCGTATTATCTACTTGTTGCAATGATGATGATGATAGTAACCATGAAGCTGACATTGTCTCTGTGTTTAGAATCACACTGACAGATGAACAAACTAATGTAAAGGATACATGGATAGACAGTGTAGTGCGTGGAAATGAAGGGTATGAGATTGTTCAAGTTGCCAAGAACGGTTCGGACAATTTCCTGGAACAAAAAGAGTGTGGAGAGTGCACATTAACACACCACTGTGAAATGAAAACTGGACAAGGGTGATTAATACAACAAATGTTGAGACATAAGTGAATAGGTGAGCAGGTGCATGTTTACCTCAAATTCCTCGTGGAAACCTTCTTCACGCTTGAAATCGACACACCTTTAAAAATATATTAAATATCCCATAATACATGAAACACATTACTAACATGAGGGTTAATACATCTGAAAATACACTGCACCTTTAGTACTGGTATGTATATATGTATGCATGTCATTTGTTGTTGATTCTAATTTCTGATAAAAGATGCGAACGTCACAATCCTGCTGAGTTCCAAGTGCCAAACATATAAACTACTATTTAGATAAAAGTATCTTTAGTCACAAGAATGTTTTTCTGACAGCTCATTTTCATTCTAAAATGTTACCCCTCTCTACAGGAAGACAGATCCTGTGGTGCCTTAGATCCTCTTCTTCCACAGATGAAGAGAAACGTTGACACAAACTTAGGGAACAGACATCAGGGCATGTAATAGTGGCCGTCATGGGAGGTGATTTTTAAATAGAATGGAGTTAAAAGACTAAAACATTATCACTGGCTCCTCACTTGCCTGAGGCTCAGCAGTCTCCCCAGCTGAGTTTAAGTCTGAAGTATATTTCAAAGAGCTTTAAAATACTGAATTGGGAGAGAAGGAGATGTTATGCATAGAAGAGTGCAATCAGTTGGGTTTCTCTGGCGTCTATGACAGCTAAAGCTGTAGTGCAAGTTGTTTTAAATCTATGAAATACGCTTAAAAAAAAGAGAGCGAACAATCAAAGGTAACAGAAGAAACTATTTCTTTCTTACCACAGTGTCTGTGTGGACTTTGTTCTCAAGGTGATTTCCTTAAACTACTTTTGATTTATGTCAGGATAATCGCTTGTTTTGCACATTACTAATATGGAAGATAATCAGCAAAATCTGAAAAAAATTTAAAATTTAAAAATGACCCCAAAAGCTCAGTGAAGCTCAGGATTTGGCTGGTACCGATAACATTTGCCCTCACTTCTTGGCTACATTGCCTTGGGAACTGGAAATCATATTTTTATGCTTTGACCAAACCATGGGAGGTAGTATAAATAATTTAACAGCGGATAACAATGTCTGCCTTGCCTGAAGGTATTGCCTGGTCTGATCTTGAACTTGAAGATGATCCCATCCGCATTAAGAAGTCGAGTTTCTGGGAAAGGGAAGACAAAGGGTTGCAGTGCCATGGTTGACCTGCAATGGTTTGAAAAACACAGAAATTGCAGTTTTAATAAATTATTGAAAAAGTCATTGCTAAGTTGGACACAGGAAGATAATGAACCAAAGGGGCCTTGAGCACAAAGTGAAAAAAAAATTAAAACAAGACCTAATTTTTGAGACAAATGTGTTTGTTTGTGTATTGTTAGTCTTGGCCATTATTGTGCTTGCTAAATGGCTTGCTGGCTATTGCAATTTAAATCAATCAATCAATAAATAAATTGCTATTCCACTCAATTTAAAGTATGTTCCTACTTAAGCTCTTCATATTACCGTAAAGCCTACACCAAGCAGCAGCCTCGTCTATGTCCTCTTCTCCTTCACTCCAAATCTTGCCCCACAACAGAACTTCAATAGTTAAAAATGATTCTGTCACTCAAATCAAGTGCTGCCTACCAATTCGCTAGACCCGCAAAAGTCCCGCCTTCCAGTCTTTTCGCTTTCCGTGAGTCGTCGGATCCTCGTCCAATCAACTCTGTGGAAGCATGTGTCACTATGGCAGGAAAAAACCCCGCCCAGACGCTCACGTGACTGTCAGCTGACCACGCGCCGCAGGAACCGGCGGAAGTTGCTAAAAGTTAGCTGAGTTTGTTTGTGTTGTTTTTTCTCTCCAGGTTGGCTATTTTTCCGTGCATATCTCCATCGAAAGAACACTTTAGACGACCCTTAAGGTGGGGTGAAATATTTACCACGGAAAACGCTTACTTTCTACATTTAGTGCGCCAAACAGAACGCGTCATTTGCACACATTGTTTTATATCAGCGTCACGTCCTCAGTGTTTGCAACTGATCCGGTTGTAATGACATCACAGTGAGTTCTTTACATGATGTTCCCACATTGAATGCTTTTTCTTATCAGTGTTAGACTGACATCGCAGCTTATCGATGAATCATGACTGTGTGTATGTGTGTGTGTGAGAGAGAGAGATGACAAAGCATTGCAACTTTTATTTAATAAAACTGTATCGCTGCACTAATATACAGAACTGTGTATTTCAATAGTACCATGTCAAACACCAGTTTAGTATGTCTTCATATCACACCAATGATTTGCATGAGGTTTTTCACTCCTGATATCTGAAAAATAAGCTATGATTGTGATTCATAGGTTCTCAGGGTGTACTCAGTTATGATTGAATACATGATATCAATGTCTTTTTCACATAATAGATTAGAACTTATTATCCATGATGGCCGTTGACACCTATTTGAAGTAAGTCTTACAAGTACAGAAGGCAACTGTGAACCAGTCTCTCATCCAACCACAAGTCATGTAAGAGTCATAGAAGACGGATGTAATAGAATATCTGCAGAATTGAGCACCACTTGCATTCTCGATTGTGCATCATCTTGATAGAAAAACCCTGATGCTCACTAAACTTTTTTCTTTCTTTGACATTTTAGGGCCGACCAGAGAATCCAATCAGCTTATGCAGTGGACAAAATTGTGTGAGAGACCAGATGTCCTCCTCTAGCGCGTCTGTTGCCCTGAACACAGGGGTTCAGATGCCCCTCCTGGGTCTGGGGACCTACAAGCTGCAAGGCTCTGAAGTAGTGTATTGTGCTGTGGATGGTGCCCTGGCTGCTGGTTACCGGGCCTTCGATAGCGCAGCTGTCTACCGAAATGAAGCTGACTTGGGTGGAGCATTGCGGGAGCTGCTGCCAAAGTATGGCTTGACCAGAGAGGATGTATTTATAACCAGGTGAGGGACAAGCTTCCACTTGTTAATGAGTTAGACTTTTGTAAATATGCATGACATCTTAACTACATCTACAACATAGATAATATATTTAAAAGTGTTATTTTGTAATTGTTTCTGGTGGATCAGTAAAAGCCCACAATGCAGACACATACTGACTTTGAGGAAACCTGTTTGTTTTGGCTTTGATCTACTCACAGATGCTGACGCTGCCTATTAGTGATGTCAAGGTCATATGATTCTTTTAGTACTCTGTTCAGTCTTTCCTTCTGGATGCAGTAAGCTTGGCCCTAAGGATCAGGGTGAGAGGGCCATGGAGGGTGCTCTTCACAGCCTGTCTCAGCTGGACTTGGGTTACATCGACCTCTACCTGATCCACTGGCCTGGCACACAGAGTCTTGCAGTTTCTGACCAGCGCAACCCAGGTAGACCTCAGGTTACGTCTGTGATTTCAGTCAGAAACAGAACCGTCTGTTAAAGGTTTGACTGTTTTACAAAACAAAAGTTGCATAATCACAGTAACACTTCATTTTGCCAAGACTTCTGAATTATTGATGAATTATTTCTCTGCTGATCAGGTGATAAAAATCTGAGCCGTCGTTTCACATTTCACCTAATTAATGTTTGATTCCAGGCAATCGAGCTCTGAGTTGGGCCACACTGGAGCAGCTTCACGGTCAGGGCAAGCTCAAGGCCATCGGTGTGTCCAACTATACACCAGCACACATGAAAGAACTAATGCAGAGCTGCAAAATCCCCCCTGCAGTCCTGCAGGTACATTGCAAAACAATAAAGAAAAAAACAAAACAACATAACTTCAGATGTTTGTAATCACTGGTGTCACATTTGTGGTTGCTCTTCGTCTCCAGGTGGAGTTTCACCCACGGCTGTGCCAGGCAGAGCTGAGGCGGGTCTGTGAGGAGTATGGAGTGTGTTTCCAGTCTTACTCCTCGCTTGGTAGAGGGGAACTGCTCACTGATCCCGTGGTCATGGAGGTTGCAAAGACCTGCAAACACACACCTGCACAGGTGAAAAGCCACACAGAATGCTGATCTTTGTTTGATAAATGGTAAACAATTCCCAAGCGTGAGGGTGTTTCACTTCACCAATCCAGGTTCTGCTTCGCTGGACGGTGCAACAGGGTGTCCCGACCCTCCCCAAGTCTTCCAGCCCCGACAGGATACAGGAGAACGCCCAAGTGTTCAACTTCACTCTGAGCGAGACTGACATGGACAGGCTGTCGGCGTTAGACTGTGGGCAGAGATATTGCTGGGATCCTTCAGAGGTGGCGTGAAACTTCAGCTTTGGGACACTGTTGTTCATCACTGATGGTTATAGGAAACCACAGAACACTAAAAGAGCTTCGTTTTAATAAGTCTTGTCTCAAGTATTATCACTGGCGCTTGCCTCCAAAGGGACTGAACATGGAAATTATCTTTGGCTAAAAATCTTCCTTATTCAATAATTTGCAGTCCCTCCTGATGTGTCAAAGAACTAATGCATGTACAAACTGTACATTCTAAGAATAGAAGCCTAAGGACTTAAAGCAAGTTTTGCGACATACTGTTCATGTCATTGTACACTGAAAGCCTTTCACTTAAGAGCCAGCTGGCTATTTTCTGTTTTCAAGTCTGTTTACTACAATATCATGTATTATCTTTGCTTTTTTCTGTTCATCACTGATCTTTTTAAAAAAATCTAAACTAAATCTTTCAAACTTTGAAAGACTCCTGGTTGTATTTTGCACACGAGTCAAAATCAAGACAATCTCTTTAAAACCACTCTTAAATTGTTTTTTTTATTCAGGACAGCATATACCAGAGGTTTCACAGCTGTAGAGAAAATACATCTAGAAAAGTCATTAAAAAATGAAAAAAGTGGAAATATTAAAATGCAATTTTCTCCACTCTGATTCAAGTAATGCTAAACGAATGGCGGCAGAACTCTGGTTGTTCCTCCAGGTTCGTTTGTTCGCCGCCACAAAATGTTAAAACATCCCAACCATAACATGACCCTTTTGGAATCTACACAAGTCATTTGAACCTTTTCCTCACAGGAGCGATTGTGCTTTTTCTCGGAGCAAAAAAAAAAAAAAAAAAAAAAACGTGAGACACAGCGAGCAGTGACGTTTTAAGGCGGTAACTGGATGTACAGACAGAAGGCTGGCCACGTGGCTCCACGTCACAGGTTACAGCATCATCAAGGCAGTTTAGCGCAATACTGTACTCAAAACTAGCTGAAGTTCATTTTTAGGAGTAAGGAATTCATATCTGGCATCATATATATGCATATATATCCTCTGCCAGCTGATTCAACTGTACTACTTGTATCGCAGTACATTTTTTTAGTAGTGACTTGTTAAAACGCACAAAACAGAACTACTGCATTTTTTTGCCTCATGTTGCAACTGTTTTTTTTTTTAATATGATTTATATGATATAAAACAGTGAGGTCACTCTGAGTTGGACTGTAACTAGTTAGTCTGTTGATGAAGCACCAATACAATTGTCTGGGACTCTTGCTATAAAAATCAAGTGGAGAAAAAATTATAAAGATTTTTTTTTAAAAAAGGCTAATTTTTAGTATAAAGACAATACAAATGCAGCGCCCTTAGCCTGCACATCTGAGCACTTCACAGTTCGACCATACCGGTCGAGTGGAAGAGAATAAGACACAAGTAGAACAAACTTTTTTTTTTTTTACCACTTTTCAATATACACATACTGATAGACGTGTTCACCGAGATGAGTAGAAGTGCCGATTGTACTATTTCATGGCCAACTTCCATAAAGGTCAAATAGTGTATGGTATGTGACATGTAATCTCCCAGGAATAACACAAATAGCAAATATAGCATCAGATCAGAGCTTATACAGTCAAAGCACGACACACTTAAGGTCTCATGTTAGTCACATCCCATAAAAACAACAGTAAATTCAACACAAGGAACTGATTTGTCTATAAAAACAGCCTTGTCGTGTTTATATGTGACTGGATTTCCAAGATCTAAATGTAGTAAATGAGACCAAAGGCTAATGTGCTGGCTCCTTGAATGGCAGATTATTTATTCCACTTCTGATGTACGCAGTCACATTTATCTCAACGGCCATGGATTGTACACTGCCTATTGCTCAGCTTGCCCAGCTAATGACACAGCATAGAAACCTGCTATATAGAATTCTGGCTGAACCGCCTGTTTAACGCGTCCAGGTCGTGCTATTCTATCAACATATTTACACATAAAATTCAAAGATTTCTTTCTTTTTTTTTTTTGCTCATCCAAGGCTTTATAAAGATAGATTTATATTGGTTTGTGCTTTTATATGTATGTTTAATGCCATAAGCTATAATCTAACCCTGAAGTTTTACAAAAAGATATTATTTCTGGAGCGTCAGAGATTGTCCTTTTACAAGATTGTTTTTATTTGAGAAATAAAGTAGTTACTGGTAGTCGTGTACAGTTGTTTGAAGTGGTATATCGGTTTGAAAAGTAGCAGAACGGAAAGATGGATGAAGGATTGAAGTCGGCTGCTTTGAAAAGCTTATTACTATTTGTGTTCTTTAAAAGCTGCGCCGGCACTGCCTGCGTTGATTGTTTTGGCACCACACCGATCTTCACGAGATCGTCAGGCACAAACATTTGGAGCCGAACGAGCCTCAGTTAACGCAAAGACGCCGCGGATGCCAAGGAAGGAAAAATTCTAACAGCGCTCAAGGTGGCCTTGGACTGTCAGGTGTGTTGATTTCAGTACATTTATCTCCCCATCAGCATGTTGCATAGTGTCGATGTGAAAGACAACGAAATTTCGAGTATCTAAACTGACTGCTCTCCTCTACAGTACGGGACTATACAAATCTGTTTTTTTTTTTTTCTAGAAAATCATGTCTCCTCTCTCCACTCAGTATTTCAACAGTCCTTCCTCATGCCTGACCAACTTTTACCATAGTACAAATGGCTGCCCAAACAATATTGGTCACATCACAATCAATACAAATACATATAAAATTGACTCAAATGTAGTTACCAATGACGTATGAAAATTACATGTTTAGGTCGTCGGCATGTCTTCGTGTTTGGACTGTTCTCCTTCCATCACAGGTTACATTGTTCTGATCTTAATTGTTCCCTCGGCGTCCTCGTCGCTGTCTTTTCATTCCTTTCCTCCGTCGCTCACACATAGCGTCCCTCGCTACTCGGTGCGCTCATGGCTGTGGTTTTCATGGTGGTTGTTCTCTCCCTCGCTCTCCTGGTGACTGAAGAGGTAGCTCCACCAGCTCCTAGAGTGATGGATCGGTTTGGCCTGGCCTGGAGTCCTCGGCTTCTTCATCTCCTGCATCGCAAAGGGAAACGACAGGAAGCTTAAAACCAGGTGCTCGTACAAAGTAAATTAAACAAAGAGTTGGTGTTGCTACAAAGTGTTAGAGTTGTGTCTTTTATCATGGATTCATTCTCACCCCTTTATCCAGCAAACTGTCGAATTCATCACTCATCCTTCGAAGCCTCTGGCCGTACTTCTTGGCAGCCCACAGGGAGGGGGGAGCCGACTTTGACCGCCCCCTGAACGGAGCCCCCTCTGTGGGTGTGCCGGCCTCCTCTTCCCCCCGGGCCTGCAGCTCCTCGTCTCTGCAGACCGTGGAAGCGATGGACTCCGAGTTCAGCCTGATTCGGCCAGCCGCTACGCAGGAAAGGAAAATGGTAAGTAGGGGTTTTGTGATGTGTTATGCAGGTAAAGGTCAACGAAGAGAAACTAGAAAGGATGCACTAAATAAACAATGTAGAGATTTTTTTTTTTTTTTTTAAATCGGCAGGAAATTATCTAAACGAAAACTACAGTAACTATGTAAATCCACTGCTGTTACACTACAGAATAAAGCAATTTTAAATGCAAAAAAACCTCAAGATTACTAAAACGGCTATTCCATCTTAGCACGACAGTCAGAGGCTCTGTTTACAGGATATCTTTCAGAAAACAGTGTTTCGATGGCAATGTTTTGAAAACAATGTAGTTTTCAAGCTGGGAGATTAGCAGGTTCTGTTTTTACGTAATAAAAACAATTGCACAAGGAGAACAGTACACTTTTGGCTCACTCAGTATGGCTTGGTTGTAAGAAAAATAATGTCTCTTTACATGTTATCCAGATGATAGAGGAGTAAATGTAGACTTTATTGGAGAAGCACAGTTAAATTCAAGAGTGGCCAGCACACAGCACATTAATTGATATGAATGAATCCTTCTCGGTCATGCTCAGAAATATTTTCTAAGACCGTACTGCGCATGTGCAGCAGGAGTGTTTTCAAATAGTTTTCACATAAACAAACACGATTAATGCCAAAGAAGGTTTGCAGTTTCCACTTGAAAACAGGGCGATAGAGGAACACATGTTGGCAAAGTTCGGACTCAAAAAGAAGCCAGTGTACAGCTGAGATCTGTACTGATTTTCCCCATCATGCAAAAAAAAAACAAAAAAAAAAAAACTAGATCAGGAATCACAACATTTTGGGGGGGAGATTAAAGCATGTTCCCGCCAAGAGAAACTCCCAAGATGTTGTCACAATAAACTGACACAGAAACACAACCACATGAATTTGGAGGAAAGTCACACCATTGAATGGAGACGGTGACATCAGTGTAAAATGTGGCATAAATTTGAATGAAAGTGAGTAGATACAGCAGAGTATATCAGACACAAAAAGATGTGCACGGTTACTGCACTTTCTTACCTCCTGGTCTGAGCTCAGGTAAAGCGAGGTTGAGACGCTGACGGACATGCTCCTCTTCTTCTGATGTTTGGTTGCTTTCTTCTTCTTCTGGCTCAGACTCACTATCTGAAATCGAGAACCTTGCAGCCATCATGACATCTGTAAAGATAAGAGTGAAATAAACTACTTTGAAACAGAAAATGATAGTGTATCCTTCAGTGATTTCATGTACAGCAAAGAAAAAACAACACAAAAACAAGTCATCTCACAGACATCATATTTTAAATCAGCAAAATATCAGTTGAATAACTTTAAGGTGCAAAAATTGAGGATATCGAAATGTTACTGCCATTTTATTGACATGCAACACATCAGGAAGTTTATCCAGAGTCGTAAAATGGCATCGCCCATTGTGAGTGTGATCCGGCCACCTGTGTAACACACCCAGCAGCCTCTCGTCCCCCTGATGTTAGCCAGTCCAAAGGTATTTCACAGATAAGCGCCTCGTTTTTGCAGCACGCACGCAAACACACACACAATTTTGCCGGGAATTGAGCGCGTGTGGTCACGGTGCCGGCGAAGCGGAAGAAAACCCGCGGCTCTCCCCGGTCAACCTCGCCGACTCGCTTGTTTTGTTTGTTGTTGACTGAAGAGGACAAAAGAAACTTCCTACAGGGTGGAAGCCGCTGGCGGACAATTTCAGCGAAAAGCGACGCGCGTCGAGGCGAAACGCGGCAAAACAAGTTTTACTTACCCGAGGTCTTTACAGTGTGCGGCCGAAAAGTGCAAGAGTGTGCGTTCTTAGCCTCATGCGGGCCGGGGCTGTTGTTGTTCTTCTCCTCTTTTCGCTGTACAACACACTTTAGCCTCGCGCTCGGCCAATCGCAGAGCGTCACTGCTCTGCCGTGCCGCGCTGACGTCACTGTTGCGAGCTAGGAATGGGCCGGGCGGGGCTTTTTGTTTGTCTCCGTTTTTTACCGTAACGTGCGGCACGCGCGTGCAGAGGCTTTCCGCGTGGACAGGTGAACTTCTTACCCATCTGTTTTTGTTTTGATAGATACAAGCAGTGCATTTATCTCAAAGGGCCAGGACATTCTGTGCAGTGTTTGCATGTTCTCCCTGTTCACGGATTTGCACCAATAGTGTAAACATGACTTATATGTTAGTAAATAACCATAAGGTGTATTTCTATTTTCCGTGATTGACTGGAGACATTGTCCTTCTTTAACTCCTTGTTGCCAAAGCATCTAACTAATAAAATGTTAAAACAGAGACCTAAACAGACCCAGGGAATTGTAAGCCATTGACTTTTTAACACATTCTTCTTATTCCAAACTGAGCAATCAGGGATGCGCCTGTGAAAACCTTTCACTGTATTTTGCACTGGAACGTATCCTTAAGATTGGATAGAGGTTTTTAAACTCATAAGCTGTGCCACAACAGCTAAAATTTTTATATCTATCCACCTCAAGTTGAAATTGGAGTGTATGTTGCGCCTGAATTGAGTTTGCTTTGTTTTTCAGTGAGATATTGTTGTTTATTATAACGTTTGCAATTAGTCCCAACCTTTTTTGTAGTAACCTCAAAAGTATTTCAGAATTGCAAAAAGAAATGTTTGACTTCCCTAAGATAATTACTAATTCATGAGAGCAGACCTGCAGGCGGATACTGGTGGTGGTGTGGGATGTTAATTACTGGTGAGAGTGGACCTGAAGATGGGTACGGAAGGGGTGCGCGTGCAAGCAAATGGTGGTGCCATCCAGGACATGTTTGTGTGAAGGAGCAGCAGTGCACCAGAGACTCCAAGCTGTTTGCATGTGGCCATACAGTACTACACCCCGAGGCAGTTTTCACAGGTTATTGCTATAATTGTATATACTCCCCCTTAGGCTGACCTCCTGCATACTGTACTGTCCCAGCTGCAGACATCCCACCCTGAGTTCTTATTCCTCATTACCGTTAACTGCCTCTCTCTCTTCCACACTGCCCACCTTCACACAGTATGTTCAGTGCCCCACAAGAAGCAATACAACTCTGGACTTGCTGTATTCCAATGCTAAGGATGCATACAGCTTATCAAAACCTCCCCCCACTGAGTAACTCGAACCACAACTTGCTTCACCTTTGGTCCATTTACATACCAATGGTGAGCAAACAACCCTTCGCCACCAGATATGTGAGGAGATGGACTGAAGAAGACAAGGAGGCTCTGAGATATCTGGAACCACATGGACAAAATGTCCAGGGTTGCACTTTAGTGGACAAGTTGTCCGTGGCCGAGTTCTCTGTGCACCAGTTCTCCTACACCATCATTGTGGCTGCTTATGTTCCTCCCTCTGCTAATCCCACATCTACCTGCAACACTAGCCACTCCACTGGTGGACCTGGCTGGTTTTCTGCCCTGGGCGAACTCCCCTGACCCCTAACCCACAGACAATCATCTTCCGGTGCACCCATGTTGAGGTTGCACTCTGGACAATTGCCCACTTCACCCATAGCAAAATCCACCACTGATCCACTCGACAATAACTCAGTCACAGACTCAACACCTGAGTGCCTTCATAATCATCTCGGGTGAGTTCAACCACGTCACCATGACCTCCACACTCACCACCTTCACCCAACAGTGCGCTGCCCTATGAGAGAGGAAAGAACTCTTGACCTGCATTATGCTAACATTAAGGAGGCATACAGCTGCTCCCCCCTCCCCCTTCTGGGTCCGTCAGATCACAACCTGGTCAACCTCACAACCTTGCTACACGCCTCTTGTGAAGAGCGAAATATCAACATCTGAAACTGTAAGAAAATGGCCTGAAGGGGCATTGGAGACACTGCAGGTGTGCTTTGAGGTGACAGACTGGCCGGCACTCTGTGAGCCCCATTGTGAGGACATCAACAGACTCATAGAATGTGTGACCAGGTATGTAAACTTCTGTTTGGGTGTTGCCCCATGGTGAGAACATCAACGGACTCATAGAACATGTGACCAGGTATGTAAACGTCTGTTTGGGCGTTATCAACCCAACCAGGATTGTCCATTGTTAAGCTAACAACAAGCCATGGATAACTGCCTGGGAATACCACTCTACCCTCTCTCACCCCCTCCATCTCCTCATGGCTTCTCACCTCCCTTTGAAAGTCTCACCTCCCTCCTGTACCCCCCACTGACTGGACTCTCACTGTCTGCCACATATAAATATACCAAAGTCGAAATTATGATTCAGTATTCGATCAAAATTGACTCAGCTTATTTTTTAACTCCCCCATTCTTCCATATCTAAATTATGGTGTGGAAATATGGGGAAATGATTATAAAACAAACATTGATCCTATTTTTTTTTTTTTTTACTTTAGAAGAAGGCCATTAGACTCACAAATCAAGCTGATTATTATGCTCCAACAAATCCTCTGTTTGCCATTTTAAAGATGCATGCACAATATTGTTGACCTTAATACACTAACTTGTTTTTTTGTGTCAAATATACTTAGTAATCCTTCCAAATGTGTCCAATATACTTTGAAATCCTTCAAATCAATAATACTGAAAACATTTGTTGCGGACAATAATTAAGTGTCTTATGTTTTTGTGTGTCAAATATACTTAATAATCCAAATGTGGATTCTAAATTCGTGAAATATACATTGAAATCCAAGTCCTTCAAATGAATAATGCTGAAAAAAGTAGTCGTGGATGAGATGTCTGGAACCACATGGAAGAATTGTCCATGGACGTGTTGTCTGTGCACTATTTGTCTACCAGCCGTGACTTGGGATGGAGGACGCAATCATCTTCCTACTCAACCGCATCTACGCCCACCTGGACAGGCCGGCCAGCACTGTGAGTTATGTTCTTTGATTTCTTCAGTGCCTTAAACACCGTCAGGCCCTGCTGGGTGAGAAACTGACCGATGCAGGTGGATGACTGCCTCGTGTCTTGGATTGTTGACTACCTGACTGGCAGACCGCATTACGTTCGTTTACAGAACTTTGTATCCGGAAGTGACACCGGGGCCCCTCAGGGGACAGGTCCTGTCTGCCTTTGTCATGACCCTGCAGCTCAATGTGACAAAGACCAAGGAGCTTGTAGTGGACCTGAGGAGAAGCAGGGGGCCTCTCCCAGTCTTCATCCAGGAGGACAGTGTGGACATTGTGGAGGATTACAAGTATTTGAGGATCCACACTGATAAACTGGTTTGCGTGAGGAACACTGAAGTCCTTTACAAGAAGGGCCAAAGCCACCTCTATTTTTTGAGAAGGCTGAGCTATCCTCTGTGCTATTGCATGCTGGGGCAGCAGGCTGAGGTAGGCTGACACCAACAGACTCAACAAATTCATCAGAAAGGCTGGTGACGTGGTGGGGCTGGAGATGGACACTGTACAGGTGGTCTCAGAGAGGATGATCCTGTCCAAACTGGGGTCCATCCTGAACAATTATTCTCACCCTCCATCATGTCCTGGTCAGCAGCAGAAGCACTTTCAGTAACAGAGTTATTCCACCAAAGTGCGTAACAGAGCCACAGGAGGGCCTTAATTCCTGTGGGATTAAGATATATATTATTTCTAATATAATTTGACTAAAATAGATTAATTTCGTGTCCAATCGTTTTATGTGGAGCCCTGTCAGAACTTCCCCCAGGGATTAATAAAGTGATCTGGTTTTTTATTCTGGTTCTGAAATTAAAAGGTTGAAAAACTACTGTAATTCCTGATGTGACCAGCAGATAGAGTTGTTGTTCTAAAAAATGAGCTGTGGTGGTTTTAACTTCCTCTCTTTGGTCAACACATTGCTTCAAGCCTCTGCTATCAAGGGTTGCTGTGATTTGCAAAAAAAAAAAAAAAAAGAAAAGAAAAAGAGAAGTAATGATCAAAAACCAACCAACAGTTCATTTACAACTGCAGCTGTGTACTGACATAATATCTCTTGCAACACGTTAAAATGTTTTCATGATGTCAGGTTGTGGATACCCAGGGAAATTACAAAGTCAAAGCCAGGTCAATGGGAGGAGAATACATTGTTTCTCACTTCCAAAATTTCCTTTTGTGTAGAAATGTGTTTGTCAGTGTGATGCTTGGAAAGGAAAGCGCACGGAGCCCTTCTTGGTAGAAAACCTTTGGCTGTATGGTTGTGCACATACTCCTCTGATCGTCTCCCGTACTTCCTTCTCATCAACAGGAATATCAAACCTGTAATTATCTACCATTTATATTTAGCTGTGCTTTGATTCCTTTCCCCCGGCCCTACGTCATCCTTCTCTACCTCCTCATGTGCATTAAGAGGCTCTTGGAACACAATGGTTTAGTAAAGGCAGTCACTGACACTTTGAATGGAAGGAATAACTGTGTTGTGGAAAGTATGACTGGATTCGACTGATGTGATGCGGCTTCTTCTGGTCTGGTGCATCCAACTATTGCAAATGTGACTTTCTAAGCTGAAACAATCATCTAAAGTCAGCTTTCCATACTCTGGGATTGAGCAGCTTGTTATTCCTCTGTGCTTCTTTTGAATTCTATTTCTGGAGGGATTATGTGGGAAAAAAAATTCAAGGGAGTTTTGGTTGGATTTGGGTGACACTTGAGAACCATACAATTTTATTCATGTTAATCCATGTGGTCTGCTTAGTTGTTATACCATCCATGGGAGTATGTGAAGGTGAGCATGATCCGTCACACTTTCTACATGGGCAGAATGATCATTCTCGCACACGCACAGACAAAGTGTGTGTGTTTATGTACACGTCTGCTGTGTTTGAGTGTAATCTGGAGAAGCCATACAATTAGCATCCATTTATATCTTTCTGTACCAACCTCGCCCTGCCTCTGTGCCCCTCATCTGGGGGTTATTTTGGGAAATGGAGGCGTATGCACTCCCACACTGTCTCCAAACCACCACTCAGTATGTATGAGTATCCCCATGTGTGTGTGTGGCTATTTTTTTTTTTTTAAAGCAAATACAGCAGTGTTTTTAAGCAGCTCCTGAAATGTTTCTTTCAATCTAATGTCAGGTCTGTTGCCACTGCAGCTGCACTCGCTGTCCTTTCAGATATTTGCCCTCGCTTCAGAGCCATGTTAAGGAGCTCGTGAACTACATGTTGGAGCTGATGACATTGCAGGTTTGAAAGATTTGAAATGGGAAAGAAACATGGCAATAAAAAAATTTGGACTTTTTATTTCGTAAAAAAGATCAACTCTGCACATCCAAGTGGGAACAAGACACGATGAGGCACAGAATACACTGACAAACTATCAGACGATAAAGGATCAAAACTGGAGGCAAACAGATATAAGACGTGTTTGAGAGCGAGAGAGAAGTGAAGAAACAGGAGGGCTGAAGAATAGCAATGAATGGAACAGAGTTTAATAATGGCACATGTGGAAGGAGACTGGAACACAGGCGGGACGAACATAACCTACATCAGAGTGAATTCTCTCCCGTAGCCTGCTCTTTCCACAACAGCTCTTTCATCACTGCTCTCAGTACATGCTCATTATACGCAGACCGCTCCCTCGCTGTATAACTAAGATGCCCTGTGATCATAGGGCTGACATAGAGCAGCGGCTTTCTAATTTGATCCAACCCACCCTTGTGTAACCTGCTGGTATTACAGCTGAGCTTTTTTAAAACTTAAGTCTGCTGATTTTTCTCCAGTGGGTACTGTTCCAAAAGAAAAAAGAAAAAAAATATATTTGACTAAGCTCTTGAACTTTTTCTCAAACATATCAAATTGAGGAAACTTTGTTTTTCCAGACCAAGTTTTTATATGTTATTGCAGCTGATGTTTTTCTCTCTTTGGTCCATGTGATAGGATAAACTGTACCAACTCTTAGATCTGTATACTTACGTGGAAGACAAGTTGATGTTGTTTAGTATAAAACAAAATAGTGTAGCTACCTTGACTTTGTCAAGTAATAAATAATCCACCGTCCATCTTCATCAGCTTCAGTGTGGCTCAGTTGGTCGATCAGGTTGTCTTAGAATCCGGAGGCTGACAATCAGATGCCCAAGACATCTCAAATTAGCTCCTCGATTATGGGTGTTTGATCGTGTGAATGTGACTGATCATGTAAAGTGCATTGAGCCTGCTGAAATGGAAAATAATGTGCTGTAGAAGCAAATTCACTTTAACATTTCTATGAAGCCTTCAACAAGAAAATAACCGAGCAGAATTCCCAAAATGTGTTTGGTTGACAACATACTATAATTACCCTCTGGCTTGCCTTTCCTGGATACTCTCTCTCCCTCACTCCTTCATCCTGTCATAGTAGCTTTTTAAAACTCTTTAATGTCACCCCTTATCAAGGAGTTGTCTTCATGTGGTTGGCGTGGTGTGGGTGGGTTCAAAGAGCTATAACGGATGTTTATAAAGGCTGGTCTGAAACATAATGTTCTCCATATGTGATCCATGAGATGTATGCTTACATGTCTGTCATCATAATGTATAGAATGATGAATAATAGTTGATTTTACACAGAAATAGACACAAATGCTCAATTTCACACAAGATGATTGGAAAAGGCTAAACATAGTCTTATCTTATACTA
>OMNM01039273.1:40676-55099 GCA_900302745.1 Parablennius parvicornis | reverse complement strand
CTGTCATCACGCAACCTCCTGAGAGAGAGCTTGACTGAGCGAGGTCGCGTCACAGGGTCACTAAACAAAGCCTTTGTGGTCGTCCTGATCCAATAAATTCACTCACGTAACGCACAATGAGTCCTGCTTTCAGGAGACTGGAGGCTCACTTTAAGTCCGTCCAGGACCCGAGTCGGACCCCGGGTCTGCGGGGCCGAGAGCGAGTGGTAGTAATGTGACGTCACCCTCGTTCACTCGGACACAATCAGGAAATGAATAGTGAATTATTCAGGCAGGGCTCGTCATATTATGTCCTCTGGGACGAACATGCATATTGGATGACAGAGCAGGTTCAGCGGTAAAACATGATGCAGGGGCCAAACTGTAGTCAACAGATCATGTTCATGTGTCATTATCTTCTAGAATGGATTTTTTTTTTTTTTAAACTGCATTTTAGGACAATCACTCTTGAACTTTCTTTGCTCCTTTTAAAATTGTACTGTATTTACAAATCAATACAAGTTCACAAGTTTACAAAAAAATAAAAACATAATGCTGAGTGAGGGGTTGCTTATCAGATCTATTCTAGTTTAGCCTCTCATGTATTGCCGCAATATGCAGAGGACATGAAAATACCAAGTAATCTTTTTGAAGGTCAAGTAACAATGCTGACGGCTGTTCTCAATGAAAGAGGGATTACATCTCTTTTTTCAAACTGGTATTGAAGGTAATGAATGTGGGCTGTGAACTGTGAATTAAAATGTATTTTGTATATATGCGAAGATACATATTTCAACTAAAATGTTATTAAATAATATAGTTGTTGTTTGTTAATCTATGGCGTTAGTTTTGCATTGGAAGGTGTGTGACCCCATGACCTTAAATTTCACCTTTTGCAATACAATGACATTTTAGCTATGATGAAAAATCATAATGAATTATAAGGATTTTGTTTAAAAATGTGCAGCTATTAAAATGCACTTTATTGCCATTACAACATGTTCATGATGGATTATTAGAATAAATGTTTCAGTCAAATTAATCTCAGTCTCATTTTTGATCAGATTTGAAGTCTTGGGGTTGGCTGGGACGCAGAAGATTTTATGATTTTCCAGTGATAATCTGAAGATTTGGAGATGGCTGTAATTCAGCAAATGACAGTATTATGGGACAAAATATGAACTACATCTGCTGAAAACATTGTGAAATTTTATTTTTACATTAATATGAAACTGGGCTGCACAGGGGTCTGGTGATTAATACTTGCACCACACATCAAGGATGTTCTCTGTTTGAGTTCAGGCTCGCTGCCGGTTTGGTGTAGAATTTGCATGTTCTACCTGTGCGTGTGTGGGTTTTCTCCCAGAGTCCAAACACATATCTAACTAATCGATGACTCTATTTATATGACTGTCCGTCTCTGTGTTTGCCCTGTAATGGACTTATTAAATTGTCTCCTGTCATCATTATGGAAGGCACTGCTCCATATAATGTTTTTATATTATCTTTGGATATTATTAGTTTATATGGAGAAACACAATCATCTGATAATCTACTTGAAGTTGAGAAAAGTATTTTGCATTTGGTATATCAGTGTAGCGAAACACAAAGAAATCCTCTCTGCATTTGCTCTGAACCAGCAGATGAAAGAAGTCTGATTATAAAGCATTTTGGGATATTTTGGGTTGAGGCAGGATACTGGGGGGCTTAAATCATCATAAAAATGTACAAAGGGGGTTCAGATCCCCTTTTTCCTGGAAAAGTAACCACCCAGAAAATTACCTTTTCCACCCCTCCCCCATATATATCATTTGAACAGCTTCCCCAAATAATGCTCTTTGGAATTTTTCCTGTTTTTTGCACAACTCACCACTGACATGGAATTCCAGCCTTTGCCTGGAGGGGCTGTAACAGACTCTTTGTGGGGTAGTAATTACCACTGATCCCCGTTGGAGCCAAGGTTTCTGGGATTCTCTGTGTGGAGGTGCTCCAGGTGCTCCCACAGTCCAAAAATCATGAGAATTTGTGTGACTGTCTCTTTCTGAGTATTTTCAACAACATCTCCAAGCTAGAAATGTGCAATGTGTACATGATGATGTCAACAACATATATTTATAAACAGACGTTAATAAAAAGTGCCATTAAAAGAAATCAGTGTATTTTATTATTAATTATTATTATTATATTTCTTATTATCGTGTAATATTGTGTGAGATTTTATGCAATTTTGTAAATTATTACAAAATAATATCTCTTTATTGATTTACTTCCAGACTTCTGAGATGCATCCACGAAAAAAAAAAAAAAAAAAAAAATTCAAATACTACCGACTTTAGTACTCGTGTGTGTAGCTCCATTCAGAGGAGGGAGGCTGGAGTCGAACACAGCACTCAGATTACTGACTTGAGTCGAGTCACCAGATTCCACGAATAAAACTAGCACGGTTTCCACAGGCGGGAATGTACACACATGTCTGCACACACAGCTGCGGGCAGTCGGTAACAGAGAGGCAAACCCCCAAATGTGAACATGTGCTCACGCTCGTCTCTCATGAAAGTGGACGCAATCTCAAAGGACGCAGGTCTGGACAGCAATCAGCTTCTTAACTGTGTGCAAAAACTGGAGGATGCAAAAATGAAATGATAGTCAACATTTAGTAATCACTCAGTTTTGTGTTGGTTTAAATATTTTGGCTAGCTGACCTTTTTCTTCTTGTTTAATTGAATCACATACATTGTTAAATTGAAAAAAGAAATAAAAACAAAACAAAAATCACGTATATAAAGCAGGAATTAATTTGAATATCTTTAAAGCTTCACTTGCTCAAAGCCTGTTGCACACGTCATTGTGTGACTTTGCTTTGTGACCTTGACAAGGTCGTCACTCCTGCCCTCATTTAGAATGAAAAATACTGTGAAAATGTCATCTTTTTGAAAAATCCTGTCAAAAGCAAGTCAAAAATGTGTGTTGAAACAATTCAACCTGATGCAGGGAGGGATTTTTTTAAACTTCTTTTATCATTTCAACATGAAGGCCTGAATCCAATATGGCTGCCTCCGTGTGTCCCCGGCTGGGTGCGGGGCCTTGGCTCAACCGGATGGCTCCGGGTGGGAAGGAGCAGGTGTCAGGTGGAGCAGAAACATGATCTATAGCCGGGAACATGTCAAGGATGTCATAGTATCCTGCACGTACAGTCTGCATCCATGTTCTTTACCATTCGGCCGTCTATAAATACACGTGGATATCTGGTTTTCAGTATACAGAGTGAGGTCCACTTCAATCTATAGCTAGTGTGAGAATCTGTCCGAGATGGAATCAAAGTGAAGGTCCAGACTGGCCCGTCAAGGGTTTTCTGACTGCGTCAACACTTTGGGAGCTTTAACGAGGGAACCACTTATAGTCTGAGGCCGGAATCCAAATTGAAACGTAACCTGTTTCACTTGAATACAACTAATAATAGTATATAGTTTATGATATAACACGCATCTAAATATTTTCAACAAGCATAAGTAAATATCTAATAAAGCGTTGGATTAAGAAGTTTCCGTCGGCAGTTTTCCAGAAGGTTGGTTTTGACTGGCAGCGAGGGCTGGCTGGAGAGGAGGTCACCGTCAGCATATTAAACATGGTCACATGTAACAAAGGAAACTTGGGAACATGCTTGACTGGCAAAGACGAACGAGTTCCAGAACCTCTAAGTGGGAAATGTTTTTGGAATTTGACCAAAAAGTTGCACACACGTTATCACAGATTCTCAGAATATATAAATTGTAAAATCTTTAACCGTAACCTCTGTTTTGAGAGCAATTCCAAACAATATATACAACCTTTTGGGTTAATAAAGAACAAACCCTTTTCGCGAGCTTGTCAGCAAATATTTGAAATAGAAAGTCTTTCTTTCTTCATCCTCTTTACATTTTAATCCAAATAGCCTCATAGGATAAGGAAACGGTGATTAGCCTTTAGCTGCTTCATTACCGAGTGGCTAATTGACACACTGCTAAGCCTTTAGTTACTAAATGCTATTGTGCTGTTTGTGTGTTGGCTACTATGCCATCTGTTGCTTAAGAACAAGGCCATGTTGGAGTCAAATAAAAAGTAAAAACTCAACTTAAACAGGAAAAACTGCAAAACTTAGCAGCGAAACCGATTCGAGTAACAGCTCTTAATAAGTTCACATCACTTCCTGCATAAACGTTGATTAAAGATGCTTCATAGATCACATCCGATAGCTCTGCATAAACATAGTCTGCTCTTTGCTGGTGAAAAGAAATCTGACATCATAGGAAGCAGAGGTCATGTGAGAAAGGTCCAGTGCAACCAAGGTCAAGTGTATTGATACTTAAATGGGACGACTGTGGCCTTGAAGTGAGCACTGGCAGCTTAACAACTAACTGCAGGTCATATAGCTACACAAATGTGGCTGCCGCCCGACTGTCTTCCTGCTGATATGTTCAGCTGAGAATGTTTGTAATCATGGTAAATTGGGCACCTCACGTAGCCCAAACCTTGCTTTTTAGATGAAAAAGCTGTTTTGCGGCAGGTGTGTCGCTAAGTTGTTGGCAAGATCAAGTAATGATGAACAAAATATTGTTGGTTATAAACTTTTGATGGAAGAATGTATTGAGGAGGTTCTGTTTAGACTCTATTAGTATTGTCAGGAAGGACAGTTGTTCATGACAATCCACTTTGCGAAAGCTGTAAAGTGGTACTTGACCTCAACACTGCAAGTTTGTAGGCTCTCATCCAATCTAGTTATGATTGGAATGGCAACAGAGGGGTTTCCTTTGTAGCAATGCAATAAACTCCGATTAGCTAAACACTGTACGTACCTCAAACTATACAATTTCAAAGTATTCAAAATTTTCAAAATGTATCAAGAACTTTGTTATACTAAGCAATTCTGAGAGCCAAGAATGTGCCTACGCACATGAAAAAGTGCCGCCAAACAGCACCGCTACATACCAGAACTGCTCATAAAAAAAAAAAAAAAAAAAAAAAAAAAAAAAACTCGCCGTCGTCTTCAGAACAGCTCAACCTGCGGTGGAGAATCTATCTATGTGAACCCTAAACATAGAACACCATCCAACTAAAGCGCCAAAGGCATCTTGCTGCAGCATTGGCAATTGTGCAACTTTAGCACATGATTAGCCAACCTTACACGCCTTGCTTTCCTCCCCAAGTGCGACCCACTGTCTTATCTGCAGGCCTTACGCGCCGACGCCTTATCAAGACCTGACAGCGTTCACAACACTAGAAGCGGCACTCATTGTCATAATATTACGTTTTCCCATGAAGAAGATGTTATTATTACAATCTGAAAAATCGGAATTTGTAGATACATCGCTAGATATTGCAAAGTGATCCAATGTTGCGAGACAATTTTCCTTCAGGGCTTCGAGCTTGATGCCTACTCGCAAAGTCTGTCAGTGGTATGATGTATTGAAGTGTTATGTAATTTCAGCTTTTTACTCATCGGCTGAAGGTATCTCCATAACCGGTGTCCCTGACCGTTGACACAGCAAATGTCTGAAGGATACATCAGGGACGAACGGAACAAGCTAACGCAAGGTATTCTGGGGAAAGGGAGGCAAGTGACGCGAGCAGATTCCCGGGCGTCATCCATGCGTGCAGACATCACCCCACCGCCGCACATCATTAACCCCTCAGATTGTTCTTCCCAACAAAGGGAACCCCAAGTTTTCATAACTTCCACTGTTCTGTTCAGCAAGGATGTCAAATTCAGTTACATCCCAACAGGGACAATTCGCCGGTTTTACGTGCAAAACGAAGCATCGCTTCAAGAGACTCCATTTTAACATGGCGCATTTGAGGTCGCCGTTTCCCTCAACTAATCTCTCCAATTTGAGGGAAAAATTTAAGGGAAATTGTCACTTTCACTGCATCTTCTTCTGAGCTTGTTAGAGAAGTGTCAAGCACTTCAAACATGATTCGGGTGATTCAGTTTTCACTCAGGGTTTTCCTGCTTGAACATCACAAATGACAAATGATTGAAGGTATCGGAAGAGGGAAAGCTGCACAAAGAATTTCAAGATGTTTCAATGACTTGATTTCGAGATCGTTATCTTGTCTTCTATTCTCAAAGTTTGGCTAAATTAGAAGAGACGAATGTGGACATTTATGATCTGCACACAATCCTTTGCAGCATGCAAGCCATCACTTACCATTTGTCCAGGTCAGCCTTGATGGTCGCACAAGCAGCAGGGACGGGGGCCTCAGCGGGGGCAGCGGCGGCTTCAGAGTCGGACATGTCTGTGGTGTTGGTGGTGGTGCTGCTTTGTTGTGTCAGGGGTGTGTGTCCTGTCCTGTTCCTGTCCTCTGAACGCCTGTAGATCCCAGTCCCACCAACAGAAAGAGAGAGAGAGAGAGAGAGAGAGAGAGAGAGAGGGACAGAGAGACAAGGGAGATAAGAGCGGGTTGGCTAAAGGGGAGGGTAGCGCTGGAAGAGGTGGGTGGAGATATAACATGTGAGAGTCAAGCACACGTGTGTACACAGCAGTGAGGGGAGGGGTGGAGGGGTGCAGGATGGGTGAAGGGGCAGTGACCCGGAGTGAATTGCAGAAGAGGGGGATTGTGAAACGAGGGCAGGAAGAACGGGGGCTGTTGGGGTTCCTCATTGCCTGAGGGTCAGTATGAGGTTTGTTACCTTTGGTGCTATTTTAATGGAAACTGGCGCCAAAACCAACAGCAGAGTGCAGGCATGGAGGAAAAAGTATAACACTGCAGGGAGAAATACAAGTTAGGACGAGACACCGGCTTTAAAGGTGCCTGAGAATGTGTGTGTGTGTGTGTGTGTGTGTGTGTGTGTGTAGCGTGAATGTAATTAAATGCAGTCCTTCTACATGACTTCTACAATTGGCAGCTGCCATCTAGTGGTCACTTTGTGCAGTTAGCTGTAGCATCCCTGCAGCTACGGCATTCATGGGAGCACATGGCTGCCGTTCAGTAAAGGTCAGAAAATATGAGCCAGAAAAACACAATAAAAAGTCTGTATGATTTGAAATTTGTGTCTTAATGTAGTTTAGTTAAAGTTTTTGTTGCTTTCCAGCAAGTTAAGAACAGAGTTTTCTTATGTCTTTGAAAATGGGATCGCAACCGTGTTCAAGGTCAGTGTTAGGACAAGGAACCTTCAGAATTTGGGTAAAGATTGACACAAAAATGGCTTTACCCATCAATATATTCAAAGTCATTTCTCAGATTTTTCAAAATGTATGTGCTAAAAATTTGTGGAAATACAAAAAAAGTGACGATTTTACATGTTTTCTTGGGCCTGAAACGCAGTTCAATTGGAAATGACAATAAACTGAGAAATGGATTTTTGCACAACTTTTACAGGAACTTTTTCATTTCTATTTCACCACTTATCATCTAAACTTTCTTGAGCCATAAAAAGAGGCATAACTTTTTTTTTTTTTTTTAACATTAAAACAGATTTAACATTTTTCTTTCTTAACTTATTCATCAAAAGCTGAACTTTCCCCAGCTTTCTTGAAGACATTTTTTGGTAACAACATTCTCAGTGGCTGTTCATACTGAAGAATAAGGTATTTTTCAACAAGTGGAACCAGTTTTCCTTCTTTGGTAGTGAGAAGATAATTTTTCTAAACGTTTTCCGTGGTTTTAACTGACCGTCAACCTACTTCCCACGGTCGTCCTCCATTATCGTTCATTGCGAGACATTATGGCCGCTTGTGTAACGTTACAACATCAGTGGCACAGCGTCTTAGTTGTTATGTAATGCAACAACCTGAAGGAGTCTGGCTCCGGGGCAACTATTGCCTGGTGTACAGGCTTCAATCACTTTTGTGAAGCACAAAAAGCTGTTTGCATGGATTGGATTTTATATGTATCAGCACAACAACCACTTTAACCTCTTCTCCTTCAATCATAACATGTTTTCCTTCTTATGTGGAAATGTGACCCTCTAACCAACCACGGACCTCGTGAAGACCTTTAACACGAGATCAGAACCACACATGATTTAGATGGCTCTTTGCTTTAATTTGACTCAAATGAGTTTTCATCAACCTCTGCAGGGGACCGGGGGCCACCTATTCCATTGAAACGTGTGCAGAAGAACAGGGTGGCATCCAAACCATGCAGATTTGCGGCTCCCTGGGTCCAGGAATGGGGAACATAAAGAAGTCACTTCGCTGATTTTTTACGGCCTCGTTCAAAGAAATGTTTTTCTTTCCCTCAGCTCCAGCTTTCTCTTTACTCCTAACTTTAGACACACGTTCAACTGGTTTGTCCCAGTTCCTGAAATAGTCCTTCCTCCCTCATTCATATTCCACTGAGCAAAGTGCTTCTAAATTACATCAGCATCAAATGTCAACTAATTAACTCTCTGCATGGAAAAAAAAAACAAAACTCTTCTCACCCACTTTCTCATGCATTGAAATGCAAAATAAAGCAGGTACACATTATGATTCATAATAAAGAAGCATAAAAGTGGAATATTTAATAAAAACAATAAACTTAAGAGTCTTTAAAGTACAGGGAACCCTCTCGAAAAAAGTTTTCTAAGAGCAGCAGGAGCTTCTCTTGTGAGGAAGCAGAGATGCCAATTCCTCACCTACATGTGAGCTCATGTGCATCTGGACAAGAGGGAACACCGTGTACTTTAAGTAGCACGAGGGTCTTCCTGTGTGGAAAGAAGCTAGTAGTAAGAGTGCAAGTGGTGGTGGAATTCCTACCTATCTGCAGATGGGACGTCTTGGTCCTGAGTTGCTGGAAAAGTGTCTACGTTGCGGTGCAGCAGTCAGAGGGAGAAAAAAGCCAAAGGGGGACTTTGACTAGCTGCAGAATGCTCTGTAGTGAGTGTGACCTCAGTGGAAGGGGGTGTGTGCAGGCTGTGGTTTACGATCATGCGTGTGTGCGTGAGTGTGCATGTGTGTGCACTCAATGTATGTGGCGCTGTGAGACAAAGGCAGAGGTATTAGAGGGGAGGAAGGGCGAGAGGGAGGAAAGACAGAAAGGGACAGAAAAGATGTTTGAACTCATAGAGCAACAGACTAAAAAAGAAGAAGCGCCTGTTTGAGATTCCACAAGGGTTAAAGAAGGAGTGAAGGAGGGACAGTGCACGTGTGGCATATACACTGCATACGGACTGGCTGTGGGAGACTGCGGCAAGGTCGACGTTACAGCCCATAAAATTGTGAAATACGGCTCTGGTAGCACTCAAAATGTCCAAGCCTGTTTATCCCTTCCAACCCTTATTTCCTGATTGAGTTCTGTTCTCTGAAGGTCTCGTTCTCTCTCATATGTATGTATCCAAGACCTCCAGGCTACATGCTTATTCCACATGAGACAACAATATTTACATGTTTAAACACTCACACACCCACATAAATTGTTTTCCCATCAACATGCAGGAATTCGCTTGCAGCAGTCCGGCCGTACAGGAAAAGGAGGCGATAAAGATCGGAGGAGCTTTGAAAGTCAGTCTGTAGGTTACATATGAGACGGCTGCTGCTACGTTTGCGCATGTGCTTGTGTACACATGTACACTGTGTCATGTGTGTAGTGGAGACTAAATGGAAAAGGCTGGAGGCTGCACTGTAAAACAGGAAATGGAGGACTTAGCTTACTTTGTCGGTGTCCGTGCAGCTGAAAAGCAAAGCGTAGAGCGAATATCAAGAAAACTTAGAGAAAAAAAATGAGCCTCGGCTAAATGCTTTAAGCAGGTCGTTCGATTTGAATGCATTAATATCTTAACTCAGGCCTCAATGGTGTAGTTTGTCCACAGCTTTGACTAAAACTCCAAAATTCAGAACTAAATTCTTACACTTTGCACTTTCATTATTTGGGCCAGATTGGACTCTGTGTGGTCCCAGTTTCAGCCCCTGGGCCCCATGTTTGAGACCACTGGGTTATTGATAGAGAGTAAAGGACAGGACATGAGACAGAGACTAAACTAATCCACTCGCGAACAGATCAGATCAACTGATATAACAACATAGTTTCATTAAAAGTCAAAAAGGTTGGTTAAAGTTCTCACATAGTTTTTTTTAGGTAGAAGTAAAAACATTTAAAAAACATATGATGGTAAAAGGAAGTATTGATTCAACTTGTTTCTTTAGGTAAAATTAGTACAGACTGTACATGTACTGAAATATACTATACATCTAGATATATGTATACACGGAATGGAACTATTATTTAATGATTTAACATATCATTTCCTTTGTCAGTGTGGATACACCAGCTGAATCATCAGCAGTGACACAAAGTAACTTGTGTCAAATTGTTGGGTCAGAAAGTAAATTATTCTTAAAAACAACATGAACTAAAATGTAAAATCCGGGCAGAGCTTTATGTAAAACACTAAGATTTGCTTTTTTGAGTAATGTACAGAGGAGAAAGAGAACGTTGGCTCAGTGTTTTGTTGCACTGATATGACATTTACAAGTTTTATGATCACCTTGCCTACTTTCAGCATCTGAAAAGAACAGCTAAATAAACCCGAAGTTGATAACATCAGAAGTGGAAACTAACAAAGTATCTGTACTTCATTAATTTGTTTAAGTAGATTTCTAGACTATCTCAGTGACTTGAAAAAGATATTCAAACCCCCAATTGAAACCCATGAATATGCTTTGATTTAAAGCGCCCTGTTGTATCTCTGGCTGTAGGATTTAGCTCTGTCTTTATGGTAAAGTGAACCTCTGCTACGGTTTCAAGTCTTCTGCCGCCTCCGACAGGTTTTCTGCTCTGAGTCCAGCTCCGTTCATCTTCCCATCAACTTTGACCCGCTTCACTGTTCCCACAGTGTTCCCAAAGCATCCCCACGCATTATGCTGCCTCCACCATGCTACAGGGTGACGCTCTGTGTTATTCTTTAATTTTGGCCAAAAACTTCAACTTTGATCTTATTTGATCAGAGACATGTTTCCACATGTTTGGCGTGTCGTCTGCATGACGTGGAAAACTTCTCCACAGCGACCGAGAGTCTCTCTGCTTCTTCTGTTATCGGTGCGTTTCTTTCCCAGCCTCTGAAGTTAAAGTGGACGCTCTTGTCTTATGAGGGTTGCAGTTGTGCTCGATCATTTTCTTTAACCTTTTACACTTTTTAACACTTGTCTACAAATTCATCCACCACTTGTCTGTTGTTTGTCTTCGGTTTTCATTTTGCTCTTTATTCAAAGAGCTTCAGAACAGCTGGATTTATACTGAGAAGACATGACACACAGGTGGACTCTATTTAACCAGATGAGTCTTATTTACTGATCAGGAGACTCTTGAAGGTGATTGGCTGCATTCATTTCTATTGAGGGGGGGATCAGAATACACTATGTGAACTACATTACATGTTTCCTTTCAGTTCAGAATTATGCTCTATGTTGTGTTGTTCCTCACATTAAATTCTAGTTTGTCAGTGTAATGTTAAAAAAAAAAAAAAAAAAAAAAAAAAAAAGAGTGTTTAAAGGGCAGGAATGCTTTGTCAAAGGACGAACAAGTTGAAGCAGCAAGTTAATTTTTACAGTGTGGCACAATTACGTTGGAGGGCGGCCCGAAGCGAAGACTTATGGGAAATTTTCAATACAGGACACAGGGGACCTGTTGAACCCGCAAGACGACTGTGACCTTGACGTGCTCAGAGGTCTCACACACTTTACTTCACATGAAAAGGACAAGAAGACAGATCCTGAATTATCCGCTCAAGTGTGACAAGCTTCACGACTTTCTCATTCTTTTTCATGTTCACACTCATGTGTGATCAATGGGGTTGGGTGAGGTAACTTATCCTGCACTGAATGAATAATAACTTCTTGTCTGCAACCGAATGTATCCGAATGTCAGAGTAAGGAAAGGTTCCTTTTTTTGAGTATTTCTTTTGCTTTACCTTTGATTTGAATGGTGAAGTAACCTATATTGACGCTGTGCGTTGTCACTACTTTAGTGGCGTCAAAGTGCTTCAAATTATTTTCTGTCAGTTGATATTTGAAGCTAAAAAAAAAAGATGTTTTTTTTTTTTTTTTAAACTGGTGGAGTTATTCTACCAGTTACAAGAAATAATAAGTAACGAGTGACTTGGTGAAAGGAACATGACTGTACTTGTTGCCATCTGTAAAGCAAATGTTTTGGACGATGTTCTGAAATATCAAAACATGGATTACTTTCATTTATGTGCTAAATAAATAATATTTTAATAATTTCATATGTTATCGAGGTCCTAATTGTATTTGAACCCAATACTCTGCAGTTGAAGTATTACATCTAACTCCTTATGTATTCAATAAGCCATGCTGGGACCATTTGGTCCTCTGAGAGGACCACCTGGAGAGGTCCAGAACGTCTCGAATTAGTGTGATGTTATCAGTTATCAGTCTGTTGGGTATGCAATATGTCTGGTCGATGTTGATGATGTGCTCTATCACCTTTCTCAGCCTTGTGGCTAGCACTTTGGACAGCAGTTTGTAGTCGGTGCAGAGCAGGGCATTTGAGTGATCACTGCCCTTCTGCAGCTCAGAGGAAACTGTCCATTGCTGAGACTGTCTCTGAGAACCAGATTGTTGCCGATCACCTCCCAGAAGGTTTTGTAAAACTCAACAGGTAGACCGTCCACACCTGGAGCCTTACCACCGTTGAGACTCTACGATGCAGTGTGAAGCTGTTATTGGAGCCTCCAGGTCTGTATGGCAGTCAGCAGGAACATTGGGCAGATCTTCATAGAATGACTCCGCCCCCTCTGGCACGTGCTGGAGCTCTGAGGTGAAGAACTGCTGGTAGAAGGTGACAGCATACTTCCGGATGTCCTCTGACTCCTGCTGCAGCTGCCCTGTATCCGCCTCAGACAGTGAATCAGTTGCTTCTGTCCGTTCCTGGGCTCGAGACCAAAGAAGAAGTGAGAGGGAGCGTCCATCTGGGCCATGTTCTGGAAACGGGACCGGACAAGAGCACCATGAGCAGCAAAACCCAACAGATCAGAAAGAGCTGCTTTTTTACTTTTGAGAACTGTAGTCCGTTCTCCTTCTCCTGTGAAGTTTGAAAGTCCTGCAGACTCCTGAAGCTCCACTATCTCTCTCTCCAGAACTTTCAATAGTTCTGGAGAGAGTGGATCTACACTTGTCTCTTGTCACATTGAGAGTGTACTGGAGGCACAGGTGTTGATTTTAGCCTTCCCGATGTCCCACCACTGCTGTATAGAACTGTAATCAGATTTAGTCCTTGAGTGAATCATCCAAAATACAATAAAAGCATTCCTAAAAACATTGTCCTTAACCAGCGTTGTGTTAAAATGCCAGAACGCACTATTGCACTTAATTTCTTTGATAAAAACACAACACTGCACTAGAGAGATATTGGATATACCAACTAAATGGATGGAGCAGTTCTGCATCACATTGGTTTGATGTTTCAGGCAGTAAAAACGATCCAATCTGGCTAAAGATAAAGAGTTTTCATTAGTGTGCACCCAGGTATACTGTCGTTGGGCGGAATGGAACAGCCTCCAGATGTCACACAGATCGTTCTCCTTCAGGAGTCTGACAAGTTTCAGATTCGAGGGTGGATGTGGTTCAGGGTGATTTCGATCCAACAGTGGATTTGCTGTGCAGTTAAAATCACCACCTATAAACAAGTAGCCATCATGGCTACAGTCCTTTACAGCATTGTTCACAATAGCTAAAAACATCATCCTCTCTGTATATCCCGTTGGAGCATACACATTGATAAAAGTCATCTTTTTGTTTTCAAATTGGGCCTGGATCTTAAGCAGGCGACCCTCAACAATTTCCTCAGATGAGCAAGAAAAAGTCTTGGGAAAATAAGATGGCAACCCCAGCACTGTTGCTGGTCTTATGACTCAGAAAGCGTTCCCCTTCTCTTGCTGCAGCCCGACAAACTAAACCCAATCCTCCCAAAAACCACAATCAAACACACAAACAACACACTAAGCACCACTCACATAGAAGATGCAGCAAGAAAAACCCAGCAAAAAATCACCAGATCTCTCTTTCTCACCAACCTCTCTCCTCCAGCCACTTCTGCTTCCAAACATCACGACGACGACAACGAGTCCGAGTCCGGTTTCATCCGCAGATGAAGTATCTCTACACTCCCCCTGGTGACCTCATTCACTGTGCAGACCCGCTTCCTAACCCGGACAACATGGACCAGTGCGGTCAGGGCCGGGGAATGTGCTCGCACATCTACAGCACGTGCGACGCTTATCGAAATAAACATACAACAGAACTGACTGAAACCTCGTGTTCTTTTTTTTGTCTGACCTTCAGTTCTATGATGATAACAGAAAGAAAAGAAAAAGTGAATAAAATATAAGAAAAGAAAGCAGTGACTCTATGATACGATGTCTTTGTGTCATTTTCTTCAGTATTATTCCTAAATGAAAGCTTTGACCCAGAGGACAATGCCAGGGTTATGGAAACACAGTTGGAGTGATAGAGGGAGGGAGGGGGGGA
>OMNM01039273.1:0-40656 GCA_900302745.1 Parablennius parvicornis | reverse complement strand
TTTCTATGTGTCTGCAGGGGAAGAACACTGTGGCCTTAACCGTGAAAAGAAAACCAAAGAGTTTAGTTTGGGCAGCTTGTATACTTGTCTACCAGCAGATGGTGGTGTGGGACTCATTTTGCAAGAGCCACAGGTTCCCTTTTTGGGGGAGAGGACCACTGCCACCTGGTGGCGGCAACTGGGATTACAACTTGTGATTGTGCAGACAAGTCCAGAATTATATTTATTTTTCCAAAATCACACTCAGCAGCTCGAGTAAATCATAATTTGTGCAAAAGGTTATAAAATTGAAATCAAAAGTGAATCCATGAATGAAACGTGGAAACTAATCCAACTTGTCAATTCTACCATATTTAAGCTTGAACAGTGAAATTACCAGCTGTTTATAAAGACATAGTAGTAACTCCACAATCGCACTCAATAAGTCATCTGGAGGACATTTTTGGTCAGAGCTCAAGTAAATAATATTTTGAACAAAAGCCTAAAAAAAGCCTATAAAATTGAAACCAAAAGTTAATCCAATGAATGAAATGTGGAAACTAATCCAACTTGTCAAATCTATCATATTTACACTTGAACAGTGAAATTACAAGCTGTTTATAAAGATATGGTATTAACTCCACAATCGTGTGAAGCATGTTTTGGGCAAAAACTGGTAAAAGTGGAAAAAAAAGTTAATCCATGATTGAAACGTGGAAACTGATTCAACGAAGTCAATACATCATATTTAAAATTGAACAGAACAAGTCAAAGCCGTTTCCTATAAAATAAATAAAAAAATTTTATGTGAAAACTGTGAAAGTGAAAAAACTGAATCAGGACAGTGAAAAAATGGAATTACTACAGGCCACAATCCGCGACAGACAACACTCGGCACAGAACACATTTCACTACATAGCATACTTCAAAAGCACACTGAATTTACGACAGACCACATTGGGTTCACTGCAGACCACAAACTGGGTTTAGTACAGACAGCACACTGTTCACTACAGACCACTCTGGGTTCACTACGGACAACTAATTGGGTTCAGTACAGAGAGCACACTGTGTTCACTAAGGACCACACTGGGTTCACTGCAGACAACACTGGTTTCCTACAGAACACATACTGGGTTCAGTCCAGACCATGCACTGGGTTCACTATAGAGCACACCTAAATACATAAAACAATCTGGGTTTACTATAGACAGCACAATGAGTTTACGACAGACCAAAAACTGGGCTCCACACAGACAGCATACTGGATACACCACAGACCACATTTGGTTCACTATAGACCACAAAATGGGTTAACTACAGACAACACTGGTTTCACTACGGACCACACATTGGGTCCATTGTGAATCCACAATTCACAAGAGACTACACTGGGTGCACTACAGACAGCAGACTGGATTCAGTACAGACCATGTACTGGGTTCACAAAAGAACACATAGTGGGTTTACTACAAAACACATTTCAGTGCAGTCCAGACAATGTGTTCACTACAGACAGAAAACTGGGTTTACTACACACAAGACTTAAATAAATACCACACTCTGGGTTCACTGCAGACAACACACTGGGTTCAGTACAGAGAGCACACTGGATACACTGCAGACCACACCTGGTTCAGTAGACTACACACTGGGTTCACGACAGACCATACTGGGTTCAATAGAGATCATGCACCGGGTTCACAATTGGCCCAGAGTGCCAAGCACAAAAACTGCCACCATGGCCCATAGGAATGTCACAAGGAGATCAAACCAAAACTCATGTTTGTCCCACTGAGACCTACAAATCACATGCCGATACCCATGAACTATATCCAATGGGAAGTCTGTGGGCAAAAATCTTATTTTGAAAGTTTAAATTGCAAAGGCCTTCACCAAAACACTATCTCCTCTGAGAATGTATATACAACCAGCTTCACAAATCACAATGAAATAGCAGATTGGACCCTTCTGCTTAAATTTTCCAAACAACTTTTTACATTATTGCGCGGTTTCCATTTTATTGTACATCAAAGTTCGGAACTCTGAATCCCCCCGTCTGCCTCCTCTCATTCAAATGAATGGAGAAACGGAATCTCCTCCTCAAAAAAGGCAGTGATCAAACATCTCGAACAGGTGGCGACTGTGGTTAAACCGTGACTCTGATCGACACAGCGAGCAGATCAGCAGCACGACAAGAACCTGCCTAACAAGACAACGTAACACGTGGTGAAAATTCCCTACAACATGACTGTTTTGACGAGCGGGAGCAATGCTGTCCTTTTTTTGGTTCCCGCGATTCCAAGCTAAATTTAACATGGAGTCCAATGGAGCAAAATCGGGCCTCTGCGTCAAACTGAGCCTCCTGGTGTCTGAAGTTTACATCTGACTACTTCGAAACCAACACAAATTTTCCTCTCAAAATATCATTGTGTAGCCAGGTTGAAAAAATGGTTTAAACGAATGTGTTTTTTTTCCAATTTATTTTATTTCATTGGATAATCATTGTTTGCTGGATGCAACTGTGTTTGTTGTGATTGTTCACCTGTTTGATTGTTCACCTGGGAAAGGTGACGTCAGGGAGAGGCTGATCCTTCAATTAGGGGAGTCAGCCGAGAGACTTGAGAGTGAGGTGTGCGGGCGACAAACACACACACAGCTCCACAAAGAGAGGCGAGAGGTTACGACGCAGAGACGACTACCACCCGTAGCTGGAATCGGTAGGCTCTCGGACTGCAAGCTTACTCACTAGTCCAGTGAGTTAATGTGGCGCAGCTCCGGACAGCGGTGTCTGGTGGCTACCACAGCTAACCAGGTGGTTTTCTCAGCTGTGCCGACAGGACAGCAGTGTGACGGTTCCGTATAGGGCTCTGAGGGAAACTCGGAGATCCTCTGGCCACGGGGAACACATCAAGGAAACTCCGCTGGGGCCGCCGCGTCGCTCAACTTATGTAGACACATAAACGGAGGCACTGCTGGGATTTTAATGTGTCTTGAGGTTACTGATTTACACTAAAATTACACCAAACATTGAAGCGATTATAGCATTCAAAACCAAAAATAATAAACACAATTGCATGATGTTTATTAATAAATTGAAGAACTGGAGCAGAGGAGAAGCATTGGATGAGAATCATGCCTTACTTGTAGTGGTTCCAGAAAACAGAGGTTGCAGTGATAAAAGAGACACTGCAGACTATAAAATCTCTTGGATGAGTACGTGTTAGGGGCCGAACATTGAGTGATGCAGGTGATGAAGTGTTGGTACTTTGGGAGTGCAGAAAAACGACAACTGATGCAGGCGTGCCACCAGAAGTGTTAGCACCAGATGGACAGACAGCTTGACCAATCACTGTAGCTACAAGTGCTGAAAGTGCAACAGAAGATGACTTCGATGTAAAATTGATAGCTCTCTTAAAGGCTGAGGGAAAAACTATGGATGATGTACAAGCTCTACTTCCTGGGCTGTAGTCAGCTCCTTCTCCAACTGAGTCCATCCTTCGTGCTGTTGGTGACCTGCTGAACAAAACTAACAAACCTGAAAGTGGAGGATACCGCCGCTTGAGAATCTTCTCAGGTATTGTGCCCACTCCTGCAGGAGAGGAACAGTTTGATCACTGGTTGGAGCAAGCCTACCTGATGGTGGAAGAGACTGATGGCTCTGCAAAAGAAAAACGGTGGAGATTTATGGAAAGTTTAAAGGGTCCAGCCTTAGAGGTAATAAAAGCTGTACGTTTATGTGACCCAGATGTCACACCAGGTTAATGTTTGGAAGCTCTGAAAAGTGCATTTGGATTGGCAGAGTCAGGTGATGACTTGTATTTTACATTTAGACTTCAACAGCAACACCCAGGGGAAAGGTTGTCCGAGTTCCTCAGGAGGCTGGAGCGCTGTCTGACTGAAGGAAAGGAAAGTGGCTGGAGCTCCCACCACTATGTCCGTCCTAGCATTGATTTGTCCCGACCCCCCAGGCCCGGATCAGAGCCCTTTTCCTATAGACCATAGGGATAGGTGGGCTACATTTGTATGTAAAACGCTGCCGGAAAACTGGGGATTTTGCAAGGCTGCCTGCTAAAGACAGTATGTTGATAAAATCAGTCATCTCCCTCACTCTGATGACGTCAGCTATTTTGATCAGTGTCACCAAGTCTTACAATACCATGTCAATTTAACTGTTACCACCTTATCTGCATGTATTGACCTTTCAAATAAAAGCCTCAAACTCCTTCAAAATAAAAGTCATTTTTCATCTTACAATCTTGATGGATTTAAATGTTTAGCTACACCAGGGGTGAACTGGCTTTACTGGCTTTATTAGCTACATAATAGCTTAGTTGCTTTTTGAAGTAAAATCCCTCCACATTTTTAAAAATAAAATTTGTTAAAATGTACATTTTTGAAGATTTTTATTCATACTTACATTGGCCAGAGGCCATGATTGGGTTGACCCTGAAGGGCCAGAGGCGATAGCCGAGGTCTGGACCAACACCACTTGCAACTTTAATTTCTTTTTAAACCCATGTGCATGTTCTCATTCTAAATGGAATGCTGAAATACTTTTCAATAAGATAAAGGATCTGATTAATTTCACAATCACCTATCTCCTATGGAGCCAGTTTTTGGCTGAAAATTGATGAAAGTGAAAATATCCGTTAAATCCAATGAATGAAACGTGGAAACTGATTCAACTTGTCAAATATTTAATATTATTGTTATAATAAGAAAAGCAATACAGAACAAACAGTTTTACTATCTGAAAACAAACAAACAGAGAGGTCTGGCAGTCCATAAAGAAAACAACTGTACTCACAGAAACTGCCTTTGCGTGGGAGAAGGACCAAAAAAAGAGCTGGAGACCGATCCAAACATTTTCACCAGACACATTGCCCAGAGGTACTTCCTGTTTATATAGTGTCACTTCCGGGTTGTACAATCACTTCCTGTTTGCAAAATCACTTTTGTGAGGCGAGAATGCTTCATATCTATACAAAAAACATTTATCTCAAGATATAAACCTTTTTTTGCGAGCACAATAGTGACTATAATCACCAGCACCAATGACAATAATCACCAGCACCAACAGATGGCACTGTTTCCATAAGAATAACTTCCTGTGTGTGCAGTGTTTTGGAGATCGGTTTTGAGAGAATCCCGGAAGTGAGACGCCATCCTGCCTGACCTGGACAGCTCATGAGTGTGGTTTTTCCAGACATTAAAGACTGCTTTATGAAGGTAATATGTATATAATGCACTTGGGGGTATGAAATATCGAGCAATGGACATTTAAAGTAATGTGTGAAGGTATTCTGTGAAGCGTTTCACGCTGACGTGTTGATATTTGTGAACGTTAATAGATCTGCAGACAGTGTTGAAGTCCGAGAAAATGGCGCAGTGCCCTGTTGTCTCGTGGTTTTATGCTACTGGACAGATGCACATTTACAAGCAAGTACAAGTAAGTTCCACACATTTTATTTAAATCTTAAAGACATGTGAATGTAAAGTTATTTACTGTGAATTTGTGTGCCGTTTGTGTTAGTAGTTAGCCTACATGTTCAGAGATATTTTTGCACTGTTACTGACTGGATGTTTATACTTATTAAGACAAACAAGATAAGTCTTGAGAAAGTCTTAAAGATAAGTTAAGTGTGTAGAGGAGAGTCCTCTGCTAGTGCTAATATTTTGATCCAATGAATGAAACTAGTGGAAACTGCTTGAAATTGCTAAATCAATTATATTTAAGTTTGAAAAGTGAAAGTACACTGTGTTTTAAATTAATTATAATTTCTCCAAGGTCACGCACATTAGCTTGTGTGAAGCATGTTTAGGGCAAAAAGGAATGAAAGTGAAAACATGTTAATCTGATGATTGAAACACGGAAAGTGATTCAAATTGTAAAATCCATCATATTGAACAGTGAAAGTACAAGCTATTTCTACAGACATATAATATAATCGTGTGTGGTCTGTAGTATTGAGCATCTACAGACCACAGTCAACACTGGATTCACCATAGTCAACACTGGTTTCACTGCAGACCACAAACTGGGTTCAGTTCAGACAGCCCACTGGGTTCACTAAAGACCACCCTGGGTTCAGTACAGAGGGCACACTAGGTTCACCATGGACCAACGAAAAAGTCTTTCTTCATCAAAATTACAATCTTGATGGATTTAAGTGTTGCGCTAGGGGTCAGCTGGCTTTCAAAATAAAAGCCTCAAATATTTTCAAACTAATTATCTTAAAAAGTACAACTAAAATTTTCAAAATGTATGTTTAGGGATTAGCTAGATCAGAGCTTAGTTGCCTTTTGAAGTAAAATCCCTCCATATTTTTCAAAATAAAAGTAATTATTTGTTAAAATCTTAAAAAATGTACATTTTATTCATATTACATTGGTCAAAGGCCATGATTGGGCTGATCCCGAAGGGCCAGAGGTGAGAGCCGAGGTCTGGACCAATGCTGCTTGCAACTTTAATTTCTTTTTAAACCCGTCTGTATGTTCTCATTCTAAATGGAATGCTAAAATACTTTTCAATGAGATAAAGGATCTGATTCCCATAAATGATGAAAAAATTTAGAAATGTTTGTGAGCAGGAGGATTTAAAAACTGATGGAATAACTGCAAACCTTTCCAAACATTTCTGGGAAGAAATTAAAATGTTGCTATATTGAGTCAATAATGTGCTATTGGAAAATAATTACAGATGACAATGAAACAAGGGAGAATTAAATTCACACCCAAAATAGGGAAAAGACAAAATGATTATTGAGCAAAAGACCCTGATACAGTTCATAAAATACTTATGCATGTATTTGCGGCAAGGCTAAAAGTAGGTAATTATATCCAATGTCAGTCCTAATTGATCCGCAATGATCCATGACTGACTCACCTTTCTTTGTATAATATCTTTATCAAAAAAGAAAAGAAATCCCCCTGTATCTGGATCTCTAAACTGTTGACAAACATGGGAGTTATATCTTGACTTATCTATCCTGCATGCTGCTTCGCAATATTCACTATTAATATTACGGAAACTAAAATCATCTTAAATTTTCTTTGGAAAAATAAGCATCATTACATGAAGAACAGTTACTTGATATTTAGATATGAAGATGGAATTAAAGCAATACATTAAAAAATGGTGACTCTCTCCAGGACTACTGTCATTCTCTGCAGTGTTATTGTACATCACTGCTGGTAAAGTTGTGCAAATTTTGACAGGTTGTCTTGTCTATATAACCAAGTTATTATGCAAAGTTATTTCAGCAAGACACACTGCAGCTGTAACCACAGTGAAGCCTCATGATCAGAGTTCAGCTACTAAACTTACCTGTCTCCACGTCATTCATCTAGTGACAATGTGTGTTGCATGAAGAAAAACAAATGACAAGAATGGACAGTAACTGCATTTACTCCATCAGCAGGAAGAAGTAAATGCCCATGACAAACCTGAAAGATTTACCCATGACAACATTAAAAGAAGAAAAAAATCCATATATCATGTCAGTGTACTTTATTTTATATAAAAGCAAAATTCTATGCAGAAGCAAAGATGTATAGTTGGTTAGCCTGTGGCCGCATGTGAGAATGTTCTCCCTCTAGCCACGATAACTTCAGCCTGCTTGAGCCTTCAACCATCAGGATGTCGATGATCTAAAAAACAGTGACGTGATGCGTATTGATAGTGTTGTAGACACATTGGGGTTCAGTTTCAATAGTTGGTTTACTACCCTTTTTTGTCCACCGGTCATTATTGTTCAGCTTGGGAGGTTAATACATCTTAGAATGTTCCTTTCCAGTGACAAGGCCAGAAGGAAGCATATGTCTTTTGACTGTTGTGTGGAAATATTTGTTTAACAAACTCTGAAAATGTAATTCACTTATTGTTATTGAACCAAGATTTTTTTGTAATGACTAAAGCTATAAGCAATCTTTTTACTTGGATCGATGGCTGGGTACATCTTTTTTACTGCAGACAAACAACATGCAACCCACCAGAGGAGTCTTCTGGTTGCAAGTAGTGTCTGTATTGTGATCTAAGAATATGACGTGGGGATGGGACGAGTTCTCGTGGCACGAGATCTCGCGAGATCTTGGCATTAAACAATATTGTAGGTTTTGTTTTGTTTTTTACTTGGTTGCATTCAGTATAAAAATTACTGTGGGGCAACAGCAATGTATGGATGTAGTAATTCGATTTGTCCACAAGGGGGTATAATTGCACTGTCGAATATAATTTATGTGTGGCTATATGCAGGTAGGAACCTTTTGTACCCAGGTGTAGTTTGTAGAGTATAGCACAAACACTTTCCGCCACAGACATACAAATGGCACATTTTTGATTACTGCTTTTGGAAGTCTGATTATTTGATTTATGGGCAATTTTGGTTTGGTTTTGGACTCTAATGAGTGAACAAATAAAGGAAAAAATATTTTCCCATTTATGAAGTTGGACATCAATCATTCAAACCAGAGCAAGGTGTGCAGGATGGCATGTCAGTCACTCAGCCTTCAGTTACCCGTCAAAGCACAGTAGTCCTAAGACATATTGCGGTTCACCTTTCGTGGCCTTGCTATTTTGCAGATTTTTTCAGTGCAACTTCGCATATTTTTTTGAGGGGTGAAACTCTGGAGTTTAATGGCTGTCGGGCGGGGCCCGCAAAGCTGCGTGCCCGAGATACCTCAGCCCTCATCTAGGGTGAAAACACGGAGGTCCGGATGTGTTAAGTGAGGGGGAATAAAAGGCAGCAAGTGTGAAAGAACCAGGGGGAGAGTGCGGGCTGCACAGTCACAAGTCCGAAACGGTGAACCCTGCTTAGTGGCTGAGAGGAGGGCACATACAAGGTGTAGTGGCTTCTTTTTTTGGCTGATTCCTTTACTAGCCGTGAGAGGTTCGTTTTGGGTCCTGTAGTTTGAATGACGTACTTTTAGCCTGTACAGAGACGCTGGATCCAGAATGTGTATTGATATGGATTTATTATAGTGTACAAACAGCTATCACACCGTATGAATGGACATGGACCGAGAGCGAGAACATTGTCAGAAAGAATACTGGATGAATAAAATAAAACCAGAAAATAAGGCAAAGCGGTCAACAAAAATTGCGGCTACCCAAACTGTCTCTCTCCGGCCCGCGCCCCCAGGCGAGTGGACCTTTCAAGCTTCATATCCACCCCCAAGCGCACACACACACACACTCAATCCCTGCATCAATCTCGGGTAATGAGCGGTGCTTAAGGTGTGGCCACGTTCTCAGACCCTTTTCTGTTGGTATACTGCTTCGATATACTGGCATTGACTCCTGTGTATATGCTCTTGGCAAATTGAGGAAATCCTCACCATTTATTGCAGCAATCTCTAACTGGCACAACATAGCTGGTCACCACCTTTTCCTGGCCCATCATTCTGAGAAGAATATTGGTCTTTCTTCCAGGAGAGGTGGAGTCTTTGCAGAAAACCGCTGTGCTGCCTTGGTCCAGGAAAGCGTATGTGTAGATGGTTTTACTGCCCCTATTGGCCTTAACCTGGACTGGTACAATAGGCAGTTTGCAGTTCTGCTCCCCAGCCCCTGTAAGACCACTCGAGACCAGGGTGTTGTCCACAGACACTGTGCCGTTCCTCTCAGTCTGGTCGGCATAAGTCACATTGTCCCTTTGCAGTATAGTTGGGTGTTTCAGGCCACATTTTGAACAGGAGATCCTTTTACGGCATTCTTTGCTGATGTGCTCTGCACAGACAGCCATAACGGAATCCATTCTCCTTCATGAAGCCTATCTTCTCTTTGTGAGCCATTCTCTTCAACTGTGCACACTACTCCAGTGAGTGTGCTCCTGTACAGCACAGGCAAACATTCCTCCTTGATTTGTGAGTATCTTTGGTCTTATTTGCAGACTTGACATTTTTTCTTCACATGGTCTACCGTGGTGGTGAAGCTTGTTCCTTTGATTCCAGAGCTTAGCTGGGTTTAGATTTGTTCACACCTTTATGCATTGTGGGTGCATCCTGTATATTGCCAAACACTGGGCCAGTGAGGATCTTCACCTGCCTTTCCCCTTTTTGGGAGAACAGATAAACATTGCTGTTGTATGAGAAGTGATGTAATTTCATTCTACTTTCTCATTATTTCAAATACACCATCATTGTTTGGTGGTCCAGTATTTTCACAAAATGTGTGATCACGCCGAGTTGCTCTATTCTCAGCTTTTTGAATGGACTGCTGGGGTTTTGCAGAAGGCTGTGTATCATTGGGTCCAGATGGCATGATGGTCTTTGTTTCTTTTGGTGGCGGTGCATTGCCATGTGTGTCCTTCAGGTTGGGCAGAGAAAGATGGAATGAATTCTAGAGCATTTACCTTGAGTTTGTGGCTTTTGTTGTTGTAGTTGTTTCTTTTCCAAATAAGAGTCCATTCCATCAGAGGCTTTTGATTTATAACTTCCACTGGCAATACTGCTTTTAGCCTTCATCACATTCAATGCAGCCATTTTTTCATCAATTTCACTGTTCAACTGTAATTGTTCTTTTCTTTTAAGCAATCTCTCTTCTTCCTCCTCAATTGGATGTCTTTCGTTGAGCAGGTTTTGTCTGGTGTCTAATGCTGCCAATTCTGCTTCAGCCTTCCAGCGTGCAGAAGAGTGTGAGGTAGTGCTAGAAGCAAATGAAATGCAGTTCAAACTTTAAAAGGCCGGCTGCATGTTGATTGTGCCTTATAATCCCACAAACATCTGGATGAGTTATTCAGCTGTGGCTGTCACACCACAATCAAGGGCACAAGGTACTACAACAATAGTTCATGCAGATATTAATTTTATGTGTGTAGTATGGCAGAAATGACTGAAACATTTGGCTGACATATTTATTCTGCACTCTCTTGTGTCTTTAAATGAACATCACTACATTCCTAAAAGGTTTTTAATCATCAACAGTTGTTTGATGATCATATTGTCAAAGTAAAAACCCAACTGATTCTGCATCGTGTCTACAGCTGGCTGATTCCTATATTTGAATGACAGGAACAATAATTCCCAGACAGTTTTGACTTTAATTAAATTATGGTTTTCATAACTTATTTTTATCGACGGGATTATTGAGCCTGTTGGGCGAGGATGAATCTTGAGTATTTTCCAGAGAGCAGATCAAGGTGAGTGAAAGAAACTGTGCTGTTAGTGATTCTATTCTGTAATGCTGATTATATTTTCTCTCTTTGCTCTTTGGCTTCAGAGCTGAAATGATGATCTGATGGAGTCGAAGGTCCGTTCAAACAGAATGAACCTCTGGAAGAGACCGTCAGCATCACCTGCCCTGAAGCAGCACCTCAAACTGATTAAGCTGCTTTATAGTGACCAGCAGGTAATAAAACACCTCATCAGTCAGTGTGACAGTTTTTACTGAACAAAAGCTGGATTTGTTGATATGTTGGTTCACCTATCTGTAGTGTCATGTTCTTACATGACAATACAGATACTACCTTCTACTGGAAGACTTCTCTGGCGGGGTGTGTATTGTTTTTGGCAGTAAAAAGAGAAACATTTAAAAAGATCGCATATAGCTTCATTTATTACAAAAAATGTTGGATCAATAAAAATAAGTGAATAACATTTTCTGGGTTTTTTAAAATACCAACCAAAAAAATCTTTCTGCACATCAGTCAAAAGACATATGCTTCATTCCAGCATCTTCACTGTAAAGGAAAATTCTAAGGCTCGTTTAACCTCCCCAGCTGAACAATAATGACACTGCCCTGTTCTGTATTGGTGCACAAACAGGGTAATAAACCAACCAGACAAACTGAACCTCAAGCTGTCTCCAACACTATCAATATGCATCATGTCACTGTTTTTTAGGTCGTTGACATCCTGATTCCTGAAGGATCAACCAGGTTGGAGGTCAGAGGTCACCGTGGTCAGGGGGAGAAAGTTCTCAAATGCTGCCACAGGCTAACCCACCACAAATCATTGCTTCCGGATAGAATTTTGCTTATTTGTAAAATAAAGTACACTGACATGATATATGGGTGTTTTTCTTCTTTTAATGTTGTCATGAGTTAATGTTAAAGATTTGTAATGGACATTTATTCCTTTCCTACTGAAGTTACTGTCCATTCTTGTCATTTGTTTTTCTTCATGCACCACATGTGTCACTGGATGAATGACGTGTAGACAGGTAAGTTTAGTAGCTGAACTCTATGAGGCTTCAATGTGGTTACAGCTGCAGTGTGTCTTTCTGAGATAACTTCACATAACTTGGTGATATGGACAAGACAACCTGCCAAAATATACAAAGCTTTACCAGCAGTGATGTACAGTAACACTGCAGAAAATGACAGTAGTCCTGGAGAGAGTCACAATTTCTTAATCTATTGCTTTAATTCCACCTTCATATCTAAATATCAAGTAACTGTTCTTCATGTAATGACTCTTTTTTTTTTTTCCCCAGAAAAGATTTAGATGATATCACTTCCCTTAATAGTCTGTGGATATAGCTGAGCAGCATGCAGTTATAGGTGAGCTGAAATATAACTTCTGTTTGTCAGCAGGGTTCTTCCAAACTGTAGTGTCTCTTTGTAACCACTTATTCAAAAATTGTTTGCATTTATTAAGTTTTATGAACATACTGGGGTATTTTTTTCTTTTTTGATAAACAGAAAGGTGAGTCAGTAATGGATCATTGTGTATTGATCTTCAAGAAAACCTGATTGAGTAAATCTAATGACATTGGATTTGCACACTTTTAGCCTTGCTGCAAATGCAGATATAAGTATTTTATAGTCTGTATTCAGGAATGTATATAGGTGTGTGTTTGCTCAATAATCATTTGTCTTTTTGCTATTTTGGGTGTTAATTTAATTCTCCCTTGTTTTATTGTCATCAGTAATGCTTTTCCAATAATACATTATTGATTCAAATAGCAATGTTTTAATATCTTCCCAGAAATGTTGGGAAAAGTTTGCAGTTACTCCATCAGTATTTAAATCCTCCTCCTCACAAACATTTTTAAAGTTTTCATCATTTATAGCAATCAGATCCTTTGTCTAATTGAAAAGTGATTCAGCATTTCATTAAGAATAACAAGATGCACACAGGTTCCAAAAGATATTCAAGATCCCCTTGGCTTTACTTTTTTGTTCTAAGCTTTCTTCCCAATTGATTCCCAATGTTATAATTTAGTGGAATACTATGGTTTGTGTTTTCTCTCTTTTCAATTCACTTGACTCTGGACCTTCTACCTGCTCTCTGAGTCTTATTCAGATAAAAGTCATCTACCTGGATGTACCTTCCAGTGTACTTGTTCTTCATAGGTCTGAACATGATCCATGAATCCATATACAGTCATACACCTGCGATCACAAACATGCATGTCGGTGACCACAAACCACAATGTCAGAGTCCGTAAGCCGCCATATTTTGATCCCGCACTGGCCAGGTTGCAATTTTGAGAGTAGTATGGCACTGCCCAGTACAGTTATTGTGACGCTCTGAAACGAGTATGGCTTCGCCCACAACCGGCCATATTTTGATACCGAACCAGCAGGGTTGCAACTGTGGAATGTGGAACGTGATTATGTACTACCGCCTCCCACTTGACAGTGGCGCTGTGGTGGTGCTTCTGAACAAAATGGCGGCGACCAGCAGAAAGCAGCCATATTCCATGAACGACCGCCTCCCATCGAAGGTGGCGCTGTTGTGCTGATTCGGGAACAAAATGGCGATACAAGAAGGCGGTGATCATATGGAAGACGCCATCTTGGGTTTCCCGACTGGCAGCCTCTCATTTTCTGTGGGTGCATATACGTCACTTTCGGTGCGACATCGGGATAGCTCTCACCTTGCACCATTTCATGATGGCAGCGCCCACAAACAACTATGGGGAATGAGGAAATTGAATGGGGAAATTGTTGGACCTTCACAGGCTGCTTGACATGCTGTTGCTCGCTGTCTCGCCATAACCGGAAGTCCTAAACTGTGTTTTCACAGTTTAGGACTGTGACAACATGGTCTTCAAGGATGGTCTTCAAGGTTCACAGTTTTTCAGAGACACTCGTCAACCATGTCCATCCATCCATCCATCCTCTATATCCCGGAGCCAGTCCCACTTAAAATCCTGGACCAACACAGAGCCAGACAACCACTTACATTAACACAGAGGATGTTCTGAGGGAAGTTCTGAGTCTTCAAACCGGGATAACCCTAATACAGAGAACCCACCTTTTTGCTATGAGGCGAGAGGGTGCTAGCCTTATATCCACCATATTGAGGTTATTAGAAGGAACCTAATTGCCATTATGAAATTATTGTTTGAGTTTCACTCTGAGGCATTGCAGTAGCAATGTTTTCACCCTTTACACAAGATGGAGTCCAAGCGTTTACAAAATGTTGTGTTATCATTGGCTCCAAGCACGCGTACATGGATGCTAAAATGCAACAAATGTTTTTGCGTTTTCACTTGAAATCATTGCCGTGTAAATGGTCCCATAAGTCGATTTAAACCTTTGATGAGCTTGTTTGTGATTAGTTATCTTTTTGTGTCTTGTTGTGTATTCTGATGTCAAGAATGTTTGATGCTCCACTTCCTTGCACTGCTCCCACAGACACTCTGTTTCATTCGTACCCTTGTATCCACGAGTGCATTACATTACATCCATACAATATGCAGTGACCTACTTCCAACCAAATGAAAATAATGACACATGGCATCCCTGACAAGTTTTGTTTTGCTTCCACAGATTAAATAGGGGACACAGGTGGGAGAAAATGACCACATTTTCTCGAAAGAAAATCAGAGTACTGTATGTGGGAAAATAGCCGCATTTCAAAGATACACCTGGGGCACAAACGAAAGGATGCTGCTTCAGACTTTAGCTGGAGAAAACGTTAACATGCAAAATGTCTGTTGTATTAAGAAATCACCGTACTGTATGTTTTTGTAAAGTTCAGTCAGCAGTGTGCAATCTTCTGATGATATTCATTATAATTATTGAACTACAATGAACAAATTAACTTAATTTTGTGTAACCTGCACCTTGGCAGCCACAGGGTGGATCCATGCAATCAATATATGGAGGACTCAAGCAGTAATGCAGGAAAAACTCTGAGTGACATTTGTGTTCATTTATTTGCATGGGCATGCAACTGAATGTTTTATACAGAATCTTAGTAAATCAGTCTCAAAATATGATGTGGGAGCCAGCATGAAGATGAAGATCATTGAAGTCCCCAAAGCTAGGAGGTGAGGCCTCTTGAGATCAGACACTCCCTGATACAGACACTCAAAAAACATCAGATTTGGGAAACGTCAAACCTTTGAGCTAATACTTGTGTTTCCCCTCATTCCCACATAACTGAAAAAAATCAATCAAATCAGAACCCGACTGTTCCTAACTTTGTTGTAAGAAAGCAATCTGTAACCTTTATGATTAAAAGAGCTGTTTCTGCCACTTTCCCACTTTGTTGTTTTTTCTGTTTTCCTTTATTGTTTTGTCTGTAGCAACTCAATACTGCTCTTCAATCCAGCTGTTCTGAGCTATTTTACACTCCATAGCCCTTTTGAACCCTTTTAGCTAAATAGAAAACTTTTTTCAGACAAAATTCAGTGAAAACTTCAGGGAGCCACTACAGAGGAGCTGAAGAGCCACATGAAGCTCCAGAGCCACCATGGAGGAGCTTAAGAGCCACACGAAGCTCAGGAGCCACCCCAGAGAAGAGGCACGTGAAGCTCCAGATTTGCAATGTGCAGATTTATGCACTCGGAATTATCATTGTGACTCCATTGTCCTTTGTGTAACTTATCACAAACTATAATTTTCAGCATTTCAAACATATTATTTTCAATGTTGCAATATTAGTATGTAGTTAACAAGGTGTAAGAAAGCAGCAAGATGAGAGCAGGGTAGGTCTCTCCTGAAACAGTCCAGAGATGAACAGAGGGTCTGGAGAACAGGCTGTCCACACTGTGCTGGCAATGATTCATCTGCAGATTAAAATAAAACTTCAACTCAGTTCTTGGTATATCTTTACTTGCCTAATTACAATAACTTTCATTTCATTGAATAAGTAAAATATTAATTTTTTCTCTATAGAAACATTTATACTGATATGACAATGAAAAAAAAAACACATGACATGCTTTACTGCTAGTATTTACCAAGTGTAAATTAGGAAGAAGTGCATTTCAAAAAGTAGTCAACTTGAATATTTTATAAAACTGCATTTTTCAAGTGATTGAGTTTAAAATAAAAAAAACAACTTTCTTCAACAATGTACACACTTGGACATGATTATAATGCAGAATGAAGGGCAGCATCATCAAAGTGAAAAAAGGTCTTTTTAACCATTCAAACTGAAACCACTGTGATAAAACCTTTTCATAAACACTATAAAAAGTGACCATGCTCATGTAACTGGTGTAAATCCTCGAAGATACAATGCAGGCTCACTGTACAAACACAAAAGAATTACATCAGATCATCTCTATTATTTGTCTATAGCTTTGGCAAATATTATCATGTTATCACATTACTGTTTTCATAGTACAATTTTTATTTTTTTAACCACTGAGTTACAATTGAATGATCTGCACTATCATGTAAACAACAGGCTTAGTAAATTATCAAGCTGTCTCACGGTCAAGTAAAGACACACATTTGCTGGAAACATCTGGAAACACCAATCACCACAAACAGATTAGACTGGCAGCCATTAAAGGTGTCTACATAGTGTCAGGGTTCAGTAGAAAATCTGCTGGTTGATTCATGTCACTAAAGGAAAGCACAGCACAAAACTAGAGGAAGTTGCTTTTCCTTCCAGTGAAAAATAAAACATGCTCATTCCGCTCCTCAAAACTGCAGAGACATTTTCATTACGATCATTATATTGTAGTATCACAATTTGACAGCAATACAGAATAATCTTGCTTCTGGTATTAGCTGTGAATGTTGGCTACAACGAGAGCTTAAAAAAATGAGATTAAAAAAAGAAGAAAAAATCTGTATTAGTCGAAGATGTTTTATGGCCATCAGTCAAAGCCATTTTCACTCAGATGTCAAGCAAATGTCCCCAAAAACAAATCAAACTAATACTATTTTTCTTTCTATTTTCAGTTTTTCTAATCTACTAAACTAATCTTTTTCCCTCACTTGAAAGTTTTGTCATTGTTTTTCGATAGATGTATTTGCTGAACTCATTGTTGTAAAAGTCTCGTTGGCTGATATGTTTGTGAATGCATATTAACTATGCCTATTGTCTCATTGTTCTCAATATATATAAAACTTGTTGCTGTAGTGTGATCATCCTCAGACATACATATATCTTTCTTCATGCACCATGGATGTAGTTTAGTCACTCTTCAGCTATATCAATATATATAAGTTTATGTCAGGCAGTATCACATGATATATGGCACTAAAGTATTTAAAGATTTGTTTTGCGAAACTTCAGACTTCAAACCTTTCCAATATTACTCAAAACTAGGGATGCATCAATACTGATAAATGCATCAGGTATCAAGTCTGATACGGCACTAAGTATTCGGAAAAAGATCCCTGCAACAACCTGGCGAGTACTTCATGACATCATGCGTCAGCAACGTCGCCCGCAGGTAGACAAGAGAGCATGAGCAATCTCCGCTTTTTGTAGATTGTTTAATATTACTGACAAAGACAAAAGTAAGATGGATTGTAAATTATCTTCTGACAAAATATCAAGAGCAGGAGAAAAATAGTTTGCACAACACCAGCAACGTAATTACCAGAGACCAGCAGAGTTAGCCCGATGTCGCTCATTAGTTGCTCATTAGTTGCTAAGCAAATTCTATATGCTAAATTCTATATGCTAAAGAGGTTCGGGGCTCGTATCAGTACTTGGTATTGCTAACGAACTAAAATGTTGTACTTGTAAGCATTCTTTAAAAAATCAGTATCGGTGCATCCGTACTCAGAACCAAATTTTAGGAATATATCTTGTATTTGGTATCTCAGAGGTGGTTTAGTACCACCATTGTCAATGTATAACTTGAGGTTAACATCTCTGAGGAACTACCCTTGATACCAGACTTGTACAGTGTATGAAGACCATGTGTCAAACCTTTTACGAAAGGTGTTGTCTGATTCAGGTGAACCCTCAAAGAAGCTCAGTTTGGCGTTGGAGTTCAGATTGGTTGTCTCCGTCCACCAGAACTTTGTGCACATGGCTAATCAGGGAGGGCATATGGAGCAGAACTGTTAGAATATCAGAGAGCTTGCCTTGGTGAAACCGTTTCTGATCTACTCCTTTTTTTGATGATGACGGTGACTGTCTAGGTGGTATAGTTGGTGAAGATTACTCACTGAATTAAGAAGTACACCTTCTTCCTGTATGACTTCAATGCTACGGTCTTTGCTACTCCGGTGGCCAAGACGGAAGCTCCACAATGCAGCTTAATGTCACTGAAAACCTCTAACACAGCTTGCCTTTTTTGGTTTAAAAGATCACTTATGCAATGCTAAATGTGGAACTCCCATACGGGCGACACAAGGGTGGAGATCAGTGTTTCTCAAATAGGCTTCCAAAAAAGACCAAGAACTATCAGGTATAAAAGACTGTACCGTTCTTCGGTGTAAACCACAAACTACTGAGGCTACGCTGAGGCTAAGAAACATCAGGCATTGATGACCAGGTGTAGACAGCTGACATCACTCAGGTGTTTGCTGTCAGGTTGGATTCTACAATGAGATACAAGATATGTTTCCAAGATTGAAGGCCTACGGTTGACTGCTGAGAGCCTTCTGGATACAGGTAATAAGCACCCTGGTTACCGAAGGTAAATCCAGACTGTAGGTGCTGCCACAACATCTGGACCATAGACTGTACCACTCTGTTACTTTGAAGACCTGCTAGGCCTGCTGCTTTATACAGAGTTATTAAAGTGACACCACAAGTACTGAATCATGACTGATGCATTTAATAAATCCGGGAGCAAATCTGAAATAGCCCTGACTGCCTGAAGAATTCAAGGACAACAGGAGAAGTCAGTATACGTGAGGCTGAAGTCACGCAGCAATTCCAACATTAACAGAGTTTAATCTGCTCTGTGCCCCAGTGAGTCTCAACTAACTCTGCTCACAGCTGCATGACTTTTTGAGTTTAAGTTGATTTAAAATAAGTCCACTAATGGCACTATCCTACCTTTTAAAATATTGATAGAAGCCAGTTGGAAGCGTACAGCAACTTCTTGAAAGTGCTCAACGCAATTAGAGGCAAAGCCACATGAACAGCTTTTAAGTAGCATGGGTTTTCCTCTGAAGATACTCCTTAGGAACAAAAAAATGCACTGGCACAATCATAGACCTTTAACAGTTTTAACTCTAACAATAGAGTGGATGTGGCGAGAGGTCTGACCAAGGAGTGTTGCATGGGAGGGAGTGCTAATTTATAACATCATTAAGGTCTTTGTCGAGACAATGGGGGCTGTCACAGAGGACAGATTTGTCTCCTGTATGGAAACAAGGATCCAGGACTTTGGTGACAAAGGTTCTTTCCCTTTTGCAAAGGGAAAATGTCATAGCCATGAAGGAAGTCCTTTATCTTGGCAGTTGATTTCTTGAGTATTTCTTCATCAAACTTTGAACCCATTGACAGTGTGTGGTACTCAAAGTATCTAAACAGAGGAAAAATGTTTTCCATGTGTTGTACTGCCGGTCTTGCTTCGGTCACACGAAACATGGATAACGAGGTAATGAGGTGAAATGGTGATTACGTTATGACAAGACCAAGGCTCATGTGAAGTCCACAGGCTAGTGAAAGAAAGAGCAACTTGTCTGAACTGCAGAAAGAAACCATCTGCAGGTGAGTCCCCCAGTGCACATCCAGCCTGCTCATACGACTGTGACCATTACAAATCTAGAGGCTCAAAAAAATTCAAAGGGATTGTACATCAATACATCCATTTACTTTCCTGCTTATCCAATTCAGAGTTGCAGGGTGCGTGAGCCGATCCCAGCCTACTATGGGTGAGGGCAGGTACACCCTGGACAGGTCACCAGTCTGTCACAGGGAAAAGACACACAGATAGACAACCGCACACACTGACATTCACACAGAGGGGCAATTTAGCATCACAGATTGGCCTCACGTGCATGTTTTTGGACTGAGGGAGGAAGCCCACACGGAGAACATGCAAACGCCACACAGAAATGCTACTGGTCATACTTGAACCCACAACCTCTTGCCACTGTGAGGCAAGATCGCTAACCACTGCACGGCCAGGGATCGTATATGAGTTGTACAAGTGCCCATTGTCTAATCTCCTGTGGAGTCAAGGGAAAATGCACTAACATGGCTAATTTGACCAAAGCCCCAAAAAATGCTGTCTGGCAAAAGTTTTAATCTACCCTCCATTGTAAAGGCTTTTAACATTGAGCGTCGTTTGTAAAATTCATTAATCATATGTATTTGCTGATGTGACAAGACACTGGATAAAAATAAGTGAGGTATAGCAATAGACTACATAAAATATATAATCTATAAGAAATGGGCAAGATAAAGTACAACAAATTGTAAACGTTACTAAACCTGCCTTAAAATTGGAAGTAGATTCATTTAGTTGAATTAGAAACACTTTCTCTATTTGTGACCCATGAATTTGAACAGAAACATCCAATGAAATATTCTGTTGGAGAGTCTCTTTACTGGCTCTCTAGTGAGCTCACTGCATTTCATGTTTGTTGATGATACACATTTTAAAAATAGATTTTTTTAAATCCATGGTTTGAAAATTTTTTAAAGGTCCAATATTATACAGTCATTAAACAATTTTGCATTTGACATTGTATTCAACTTTTTTCCCCAAATCCAACCTTGGTCCTGAAATGCAGCCAGTCTAAAAGTCCCTCTGGTGAGCTCTACTAAGAACAGAGAAATGCTATTTATTAACCAGTTTGAACCACAATGTGCCACATAAGGAGAGGCCCCTGAAGATGGTCAGTTATTACATTAATATTAATATTATATACATTATATTACATGTTTGATTATGTTACTTGGTTTGGTCGTATGTGTCGTTACCGTAACTCCCAAGTTGCTAGCGCTAGCTTCTGCCAACTGTAAAGTTAACTTTTGACGTTTTTTATATTAAACTGAATTTATCCATTGTATCAGTAATCTTTGTAAGTTTTTATCTATCTGTGGGAGGGTCAAGTGAATATTACTACTAGAAGCAGGGGTTATTTCCCTGCATGATGTCATGAAGAGAACATTTCTGAATCTCATGTATGAATACATATTCACTAAAAATTGGAGCAACTGATGGAAATTACAGAGTTTCTTTACTTCTGTGGCCTCATACACAGACTGGGGGCACACATTACTGTTAGAAAACCATTAGAAAGCCAATTTTGCATAGTATGGGACCTTCAAATTGCAATCACGTTTATGATTAAAAATCAAACCGCACAAATGACAGTGAAGTGATTTGTTCTTGAAAAATACTAAGACTGTTTTAAAACCAGAAAGTAAGTTGAAGTCAAGAATTGTGCTGACTTTGTTAAGTGCAGACATTATTGTAGGTTATAAAGAAGAGGAAAGTAATAAAAGCTTCCTGCTTTGTTTGTGCTGTTGCACTGTAGATACAGAGCAGACAGGGGCCTCCAAATATTAGTACAAGTTTCAAGATATGGTTGGGTTTACAGTACACAAGGTAAGGTAAACGTTCATTTCAGTGCAAGTCACAGCATATTTGACTTCATAGCTACAGAAGGAATGCTAAGCACACTTATGGTTCAAAACAGTATTCTGTTGAATGTGTTTTTTGTACAGAAAAAGAGAGAAAATAGAAAAACTCTGTCACTTAATAATGTCATACTTGTAAAATAAGTCATTCCATTTGGATCATACATTAACCTGTATAGTATGTAAATAGTATTTTCTGGTGTAGCACCTTTTCAAACATACACAGTATTTACAGTGCAGGGAAGTACACATTGGTCTCACAGCTATCCTACAGTTAATTTGCAGAACTTTGCTACAGTTTGGGGTGTTACTGTGCTATTATTCTCTCTGGATCTTTTAATTCAAACAAACAAGGGCTCTAAAAAACAATTCTCAATCCAAATCATTGGCACAGCATCACCACCACAAGAGGTTTTCCTCAAGAGTAACCCTAAAAGTACACAGTGATTATTTCATCAACACTTAAAATGTTGTGCTTTAGTGTAAATACGTACAAAAGTCATGCTATTTTTTTTTTTTTTTGGAGTGTGATCATACATACAATGACAGGTAACACTGACTGTTTTCATGGCTCGGGGCTTCTCTGGATATCCAACTCTCTTTATTTTAGCTACATCTTGTCAGAAGTATTTTACTGCTTCTTCTTTTATTCCTTGAAAACTGGAGTGATGGATGTTCCCTTGTAGAAAATGTTGCGAGTGTTATCAGGGCTGTTAGCTCTCTCTGGAATCAAAATATTATTGCCTTTTCTGCGCAGTGTGGATTCCCGGCTGGAGGTGACGGAGGGGGTCTCTGAGGCTGTCTCCCCACTCCCACCTCCTCCAGATCCAGGAATGCCACCATCCCCAGGAGTCACCCTGATAGTGGACAAGCCCTGTGGGTGGATCCTCTGCTCTGACAGGTTGGTGTTCTGAGTGTGCACAGTAATCACAGGGGGTGTAGTAATGCTGGCAGTGGTGGTAACAATGTGATTGGCACGTTTTCTGTCAATGGATCCCTCCGGCACTGAATCAGAGCTTTCCGAGTCCCGACTTTGATCATTGAGCTCAAAAGACTGCCTTAAACTCCCAGCTCCTCCTCCTGATCCACCTCCTGTTCCACTGACTCCTGCTCCAGATCCAGTTCCATGATCCAGAGAACGCCACCTCCATGAGCCGCTTCCATCTGTTGATGGTGGTTGGATCACGGGTCTGTTGTTCTCAGGGTGGGCCTCTACTCTGACGATTGCTCCAGTACTTCCTGAAATGCTGCCAGTGGTGCTCCCCAGTGAGCTGGGAGCGGTGGTGCTGATGGGATCTTGGTCAGTGAAGGCCCTGTATCGAGCCGAGGATTGACAGCTCCCGGTGGCATTGCAGCCCATGCTGCTCTCATCTAAGCTCTTGGAATGGGTCTGTAGTAGTCCTTGCTGTTTGGACATAGCAATCACTTGCATGATACGTGGTTGAACATTATGTCCATTTTCATTAGTCCGGCAGGTTGCCGTCTTCTCTGCTGCCCTCTGCCAGTTAGCCTGGATTGTGCTATTGACTGTTGACATCCCATCACCGCCTACTCCCACAGTCTTCTGGGAGTTGTGGTTATAATTTTCATGGGCTTCTTCGGGTATGTGGACTAGCTGTGATGACCCAGGTCTTGACTGCATGGAGATCCTAGCCCCTCCAGTGATTCCACTGCAGTTGGTGGGCAGGGTTGTACTTGCCCCTGCCACCAGTTTGGACATGTACGCATGGGCGTCGAAGCCTCCGTTGAGGCCCACGGCTGCCAGTTCGGAGCTGGCCCGGAGCTCCATGCTGCCATGGTGGTGTGGATGCAGGGAGGAATGGCCCAATGAGGAGTCTACAGAGGAGGAGAAGGAGTCTGGAACTTGAAGGGAGCACTTGTGATTGTTATTCTTACTCTTCCATTGAGACAGAAGCTGCTTGGAGCGGCTGGAGTCCATAGAGACATGGTGAAGGGTCGCGGCGTGTTGTCTGGCTGCTTCCTCATATGCTGCCATCGCCTGAGGAGTGTGGACCCGAGGAAGGGTGTGACTGAACGTCATCATGGCATCTTTGATTTGGGGGCTATGTGGAGAAACCACTTCCACATCCGTACTGGACCGCTTCAGGCTGTCTTCAGGCCTCTGCTGCTGAAGACCGCGGTGCAGCAGCCCCTCTGAGTGCGAGGTGGGAATGCCGGGTTGTCCGGCCAGAGCTTTCATTTGGAGGTGGTGGAGGACGGCCTCCTGGCTAATGTGTGGCAAGGAGCAGGGAGGGAGTTGAACAACTGGAGGGTGAGAGCTGGTGGCCTCCTCACTACACTGGAAATTTCCAACAGCATACAAACCCTGGAAAGACAGGAAAACAAGAGAAAAACATCAAAATTTTATTATCTTCCTAATGGAAACATTTTAACTGATCAGCATATATTTATCAGATCATTCATACCTGAATCCTCCTCGTGTTTTCAAGATTTATTGCATGATTTTCTGTAATCCATAGAAAATTAAGCAAAGGCCTTGCTAATGTCACTTTTTTATCTTGTCTAATCTTTTAAATGAACTGATTAGGGATATACCAATACAAACCTTAAAATCGGGTCTGCACGGAGTACTCCTACTAGTGATAGAACTCCTGTAACAATGCAGTGATGTCATGTGTCAGCAAAGTCAACCGCAGGTACACAAGAGAGCATGAGTGATGTATGATTCATTAATATTATTGAGGATGGCAAAACATAAGACTGACTGTAAATAATGTTGTGACAAAATGTGCAGAGGAGGAGAAAGATAGTTGGTACAACACCAGGAACTTAATCACCAGAGACATTTGGACCAGCAGAGTTTGAACAATGATGCTCAGTAGTTTAACTGCACAGCATGGAACTCCAAGCCAAGCGTGCAATCTCACTGTACCATAGTATAGTGACAATAAAGGAATTCTGATTCTGATTCTGATACATGCTACATGCTACATGCTAAAGGGTTTCAGGGCTCTCACACCAGCGATGCTACAAGCCAAAAATGATTAGAGTCTGACTGATGCACTCATTCACAGTGAGCTCTGTCCCTTGGTCTACAGTCTGCAAAGCATAGCGCAGATAGAAGCTACGTACGGCACCATCCGTATTTGTGTAGACCAGGAGTCTACAACCTGCAGCTCCAGAGCCACATGTGGCTCTTTCGTCCCTCTGCTGCAGCTCGAGTCTTTGTCCCACTACAGTACGTGGCGAAGTGGCGCGGCCCGGGATGGTACGGTAAATCAAAACACACCCAGATCCAACTGTGTTGCGTGGTCCCACCACAGAGTGCGGTAAAATATAGGCAGGATTGTGAAAGACGCAGGTATGTAATATCATTACACAACAGTAGTCATGGGACTAAGGCAGAAGAAGCCGTGAGCCTTCGTCCTCTGTGACACAGCGGAAACCGTTCTGACTCTGAGCAGCAGCGTCCAGCTTCCGCTGAATCACCTCCTCTCCTGTTACAGAGGGGAGCATCTGCAAACGACAGAACACCATGGTGCTGTGGAGCGCACACATTTCAATAAACCCTGTCAAGAAAAGAAGGGGGGGGGGTGGCTCTCAGGGTGTTATGTTCTGTGGGAAATGGGTCCAAATGGCATGTTGAATGTTGCCGACCCCTGCCGTATAATGTCAGGCTGTTGGAAGTGTGTGTAGCATTGACACAGAGGCTGTATCAAAGTGGTTACACACATTCTTTATGTATGGGTATGAATTAGGCTTTATGGAATTTAATAAGTACTAGGCATGTGTAAGTAGCTAAAGGGTAGTACTCGTACTCATCTTTTAAAAAAGTTAATCTGAAACTCCAGGTCATTTTAACTGATCCAAGGTCATTTACCATAATTTCCGGACTATTGAGCGTACCTGAATATAAGTCTCAACCATAAAATGTATAAAGAAAAAAAATGCAAATATATAGGACACACTTGTCTATAAGCTGCATGTGTCCATGTTGTAACAAGGCATGAATTTCCCTGCGGGATTGCGGATATTTTTCATATTTTCATCATATCCCTTAAATCTGTCTTTCATAGTACAGAAAATTCAAGCACATGGTGTGTGTGTGTGTGTGTGTGTGCGTGTGTGTGCACGCACAGAGAGATCGAGAGGGAGAGAGAGAGAGAGAAGGCAAGCAAATTACAGCAAAAGTACACAAACACTGAGGCTTTTTTCACTGTTGATAAAGTATTTTATCGATTATTTGCTGATTGTGATTCTGAAGAGAACGATTGGTTAACCACGGAGTGCAGCCATAGAGTGTAGTAAGCTGATTTACGTAATGCACCTGAATGCATCACTCAGGGTTTTCAGCTGCTGCAGTTAGACCAGACCACATAAAGCTGTACATGACGAGGTCAAGAAGACAGAAACATGACTTTTGGAGCAAATTTTGAAGAAGCAGCCAATCATAACAGCACAGATATAAGCGAAATTAGGATCTGGCAGCATGAAGCTCATTAACCTGTAACAATTAATGAATTAGCCGCATCATTGTATTAGCCATACAGTTAAAGCATGTGAGTAAAGTAGCAGTTTATAATCTGGAAATTAAGGTAGTTAAACTTTCTCAACCACATGTCAGTTTAAATTGATACAATCCATACGTTGGCGAGCAGTAAAGTGAGGACCAGGCCTTACCAAGTAGACAGCAATTGCTCCTCCAAGCAGGAAGCCAAGATAGACATCGATGGCATGGTTCTTGTACTGAATGATCCTGGTCAGGCCACAGATTATTGCACTGATAATGAATGAGAAGACCAGCAGGGGCTTGAGCAATTTGGATGAGTCTGTCAGAGTGCTGTTGAAGTACATCTGTTGACATATAAACACAGCATTGTATTTGAATACAGTCCATACAATACATTTGAATACAAAACAGTTACAGTATATTCAGTCGTGACTGGTCATTAGGGGTAGGTGGGGCTGTGCCCCACCTGGTGTTATCAGAAAGGACTCTGTGTAAAATATGTTAATAATTCTTTAAGGTTATCTACAATATTTTCTTTTCTGTGAATAAAACTTTGTCCTAAATTGCGCATAATTAGTGTGTGAGGACTCTATTTCCTGGTTATTGGTCTCCAGCTGCTGCTTCACGCTGTTTCCTCCTGATACACACCGATGTTTGAATGAGTGAGGCTCACCCCTCTCTCACCATGTGGTGTGTATTGCATGCAGTAAAGTGTAAGCATGCTCAGGCTGTGGCTCCATTCATTTAGATCACGTGAATCTGATTACTAGTGGGATGTGAAGCTGTTAAACAATTTTAAGTTAAATCCATGTAGTCTGCTATTTGAGTCACCATTTTAGAGACGCAGGGAGACAATAAGATGTACAGTCTCCACCATATCCTGCAACCATTCGGTTTGAGCGACACTTGAAACAAAACGGTTTTGATATGATTACAAGGAAGTGGCTGCAGACAGGCAGAAACTTGAGTGTTAGCAGGATAAGCAGAGAGGACAGCAGAAGATGAGAGGACAGTTTGATTGGTCAGAGTGGTCAGAGGTCATATCAGGCGGGTCACAGGAGGATCTCGATTGAGAGGAGACCGCCTCTGAAGTTTAAAACCAGTTGTCTTGTAAAAATTTTTCTCTTTCATCATCCAAAATGTTGGCGAGCATTTATCAGTGCCTGCATGAATCTGCTGTGTGGTAAGAATGCTTTGTTAAATAAATAATTGTTAAACTCTTAACTATCTCTATTGTTCTTAGTAAGCCACAGTTTTGAACATGCAGAATAGTATAATTCCTATTAAAATCTAACAAAGCCCAAAGCCCCACAAACAATGTCATTAAGAAGCTCAGAGCTGATTGGCTGGCGCTGATTTAGACGCTGCTTCACAGAACCGGAGCTACTCGTCAAATGCTAACTTGTGAGCAGTTCGAGCTTACAAACAGTAGCAGCTAGAACTAACTAAGTTAAGTATCAAATGATTTATGTCGATTATTTACTGGAGTACGAGTTTGAAACTCTTACATTGGCAGAGAAACTGGAGGTAACTGGTGGTACACAAAGTAATATGGTGTAAAAAAAATGTTAAGCATGAATTATTGCCTAACTCTGTTGGTGGTGGAGTGGTACAAATTTTGTCTCTGAATCATTAAACCCAGGTTCAATTTTCTAATCTGGTATCTTTTTCTAATTGATTTTTGTTTATTTATTTATTTATTTATTTTAATCAGCTATTTCCAGTGCACGACCTTTTCACAGGATCAGCACTTATATGATTGTCATAATGTTGTGGCTAAAAAGTTGTGCACCCACGTTACTTTGGCATTTAGTGGCAACACCAAGCTTCAAATCAAATCTTGTCCCATCAAGCATATTTACATATAGAAACGCCACTGAGTCTATTACTCAATTGTTTGAGCTAATGACAGGTGATAGCAGGAGTGTGGTCAGTGTTCAAGTCATTCAGTGGTCTGTTCAATATTTTATACACTATATTGCCAAGAGTATTTGCTCTGTGCTTTTTTGCGGCCCACTACTTTGTTGTGAGTTGCTGTTATTCCCAATCACTTCCACTTGGTTGTTGTTCTATTAACATTTCAGTCTGAGTAAATTCCCAGCTGGACGTATTGCTCAGGTGGCCTCGTATCACTGAACCCTGCTGGAATTCACAGACCTTCTCAGAGCAACACAGTCTTTTACTAATGTTTGTAGAAATAGCCTTTCATATGCGAATAGTGTGGGACTCGGTTAACAATTTCATTTAGTTCAGTTTTTCACGCTGCATTTTGACAGCGGTTCAAACCACCTGGAAACGTCATGCAATTACAAAATCTGCTTGTTTGAAAACAAACATTGACTTGAGAGGAAGTAAAGAACAAACATGGCTCATTGATTGGTACAGACCAAAACTGCAAGACCCACAGGCGGTGGCTAGGCTAATTAGCTCGTGGCTAAGGAGTAACCTTGATAATATAGTATTCAGACCAGATATCAATACTTGCCTTTCTCACTACTCCTTCCTCTTTACTTCTTCCTCACTACTTCATGTCTGCCCATGGGATATTTTCCCCCCAAAATGTTCTGCTTTACACAATTAGCTTTTTTTCTTTAATAACCAAAATGCATTGTGCTCTGTGTCACGTCCTTTTACCCCGCCCGCTGGAAACTCTGCTTGCAATGAGAACCGGAACTGATGTTATCAAAAGGACCACATTTCCCTTGTTAGATCCGGTTCAGAGCTCAGGGGAGCGTTCATACATGCCCAAAAGAAGTGGACTTTCCCATAAAATCCCAGAAGAGAACTTAATGAAACAATTAAATGTGAATGCGCCAATGAAAGTGATTGGAACACCTGGACTCAATGATTTGGAGAGCTGAAAAAATACTTTTGGCAATATACTGTAGCTGTGCAGCAAACAACCACATAATCTTTGATGTTTGTTTCTATAAAGTGACATTCCTAAGTTCTGTGTTACTAGGAATCTGTGTGGTTACATCTGTGTTTGTGTGGGCTCAAACTGTTACTCACTGAAACATAGACAGCAGCAAAGGATGCCAGCGTCGCATGCTGAGAAGGGAAGGATTTTCTGCAGGAGATGAAAGAGCAGAAGTAGATTCAGCCAACATTCGCTTTTCTGTGTGTGTGTGTGTGTGTGTGTGTGTGTGTGTGTGTGTGAGTCAGCAGGAGCAAGAGACACAGCCATAATGAGATCTCTCACACACCAGCACAATAGCTGAACGTCTTTTCAGAGGCTTCCAAGTAAAACAAACGGAGAAGCTGAGGAGGCAGCAGGAGCAGGACTGAGAGCTGCAGAGGGGGAGAGAAGCCATGGCCTCATTTCAATGACCTACTTCTGGATAGCGCTCAGGAACACTCCTCCACCAGTGTATGTGTGTGTGTGGTTACAAAAATGTTATTTCAGATGAAAAGTCAGCGTAGCTCTTCTGTATAAACCTTCAAGTCTGTTTGGAAGTAGAAAAAAAGCTCTGCTGTAATTATTTCTTGAGTACATTTTGGTCGAAAGCACCATCTTAATTGATCATTGATTTAGATATGGATTTCAAACTAAATTCCTATTTGATTCCAGGGATGTTAAACTTGAATGCCTGTCAAAATAGTCTCGACTGTAGAAACATAATGATCTCCAAACAAGCACAACAAGAAATATTTTCTACCTTTATTTCTCTGTTACGTTAACATTACAAATGTGTTTGGATAGTGTAACACTCTTAGTAAGAAATCTTACCAGAGTTTTCTTCAGACTATGATTTGAAATATACTGTTATACCCAAATCACAAACTAAAAGCTGAATCGGTACAGAGTTTTAGGTATGGAACTGTTACCCCTGTGCACTGGGCTCTGAGTATCATTGATCATGGTGAACCCAAACGCAGACTTTAGGGCCTTGCATACTCTCATTTAGAACCCATAAGAACAAGAAGAAAATTTGGCAGTGACGTCAGCTGTTTATACTCTGATAAGAAGCTGTCGAACTCGCAGGCCACGCCCCCTCACAGCAGCCACATGTCTGTGAAACGCCGTTTTAACCCTTCAGCTGCACAGCTTATTTCTCGCCTCCAATGTTTTCAGAAATGCATTTCTCTGAACTGTTTCATTAATGAATTACAACGTTTTTGTCCGAGCCACCATGTTGGTCCAGTTTTAGTGCAGGAGCTAACGGCATTGAGTGATGCGTTAAGGTGGATCATGAAAGTCTGCCCTCCGACATGTTAACGAGCTGCGGGGCTCATACAGTAACGAAGTTACATGATAAATATGACTGATAGTCATTAGCGAGCTGGAACACACATGCGCAGCACACGTCAGTGCCAAGGTTTCAGCAGTGCGGTACCCACATAGTTCAGCCAGGATGGTTGGCACAGCCAAACTAAATTTCTTCGGTCAAAAGGAGCTGGCCCAAGGAAATTACATCAGTTTGTTCGGCAGGATGTCACAGTGCCGAACTTTCTTCCTGTTCTTATTGAGTATGAATCAGCATTTAGACTCAGATCAAGTTGTTCAAAGACTTTATTATGAAAACAGGTGTACAAAACCAGAAGGGACATCCAAAAGGGGAGTAGTGAAAACTCCAGGCAGAGGTAAAATAACACGGAGAAGTTCACATAAGAAACACAGGGAATGCCTGAGGTCATGAGAAAAACTACGATCGAGCACAGAGACATGGAGGAAAGGAGCTGAAATACAAAAGGAAAGGGAAGACACAGGTGAGACACATCAAGACTAATTACAGAATGAAGGTGAACAGGAAGAACAAGTGAAAAGAGACACAGACAAGACAGACTGAAGGAGGGATGACTACTAAACGTGGACATCAGGGTGGCCCCGACACCCCCGGGTCTGGAGGGGAAGGGGAAAGGGGAGTCGAGGTGGTTGTCATCATCTTCAGAGCGGTTTTTGTCACTGAAGACGGGACTGACATGACTGTGGCTGACGGGACTGGAGCTGATGGGACTTCAAAGATAAAACAGTAAGAGACAAACAGGTCAGCGACGCGGACTTGACATGAGAGGAACCCTTACACTGAGCTTTCATAATAATTCTTAGATGCCTCAAAGGGAAGTACTTATAGGTGAGATGGATGTTATATTCCATTAAACATATGTAACACTAAAAGCATATGAAATATTAACAAATTTGGTTTTCTTTTCAATTTCAGCAAATCGGGCAAAACTTACAGAAATGACTTTATGGACTTTATGTTTATACAATGTTTTGCTTGAACAAAAGAAAAAAAAATTTAAAAAAAAGAAAAAAGAAAAGAAGAAAAGAAAAAAGGAAACAAAAGAAAAGAAAAAATTACATTTTAATAGCATAATTTTGAAAACAATGTCCGTTTACAATGTGCAACAGCAGAAACGCTGTTTCTAAAAAGATTTAGTTAAGCATGCCAGTTGGTGCTTTTGGTTGTTTATGTAATGAAACCACACACACATGCAGCGGAGAACAAAATGCACTAAACATTTACGATGAGAGAACAAGGACATTCTCGTGGACAGACCACGAAGTTGGATTGTTACCTCTGCCAAGGAGGTTATGTTTTTGCCAGCGTTTGTTTGTTTGTTTGTTTGTTGGCGGGATTACGCAAATACTACTGATGGGATCTTCCTAAAAAAATTCTGAAAATGTGTCTTGACCCAACTTAGATTCCATAGATTTTTGAGGGTGATCAGGATAACCATCTCAATACAAAAAAATATAAAAGAACGTGTTTTTCCTCTTTATTTATCACTTATTATTTACTTATGATTTGACATTATCATTGAGCTTTTTTCAAATCCTATCTCTTGGAGATCATATCTGATTGACTTGTAAAAAGTCAGTGATCTGTAGGATGGTCATATCTAGTAGAGGCCAAAATTTCATCTGGATCGGATACAGAATAAGGTCAGGAAAAATTCCGGAAGTTAACATTGTAAACCTCATTTCTGAGTTTCAAAAATCATTACTCATGGAATTTTGGTTTGATTCTCTTGAAATTTGACATGTATATTTGGAGGATCATTGCCCTGAAATATGCCAAATGTTGTCTGGATCCGAACCAGATTAATGATATGGCGGCACTTTGAAGTTGGGAAATTTTAACATTTAACAAGGAAAACATTGAGGTCTGCACTCTCTGAGTGCTTTTTGAGTTATTACAGTGACTGTCAAAATAAAATTTTCAAGTCCAGAGGCCTGTACTATAAACCGTGATAAACATATCTAAGATCTCTGTATTTCCTGGGTCGACTTATCCAGACATGATTGATTCTGATAACTGTTACTACGAAACAGGTTATCAACTCGCTAGTTCAACCGGGACCTCAGTGTGCATGTTCACATAAAAGGGGCGGAGTTTGCAGTGTCTGACCAATCACACACACTGAGAAACTAAATAATAAGTGATAAATAAAGAGGAAAAACACGTTCTTTTATATTTTTTTGTATTGAGATGGTTATCCTGATCACCCTCAAAAATCTATGGAATCTAAGTTGGGTCAAGCTCAAACTCTGGAGTTTACAAATTACTGAAGCAACAGTTATTCTCAAACTATGAAGAATTAAAACACATCCACCGAGATAAAAGCAACACTGTTGCTGCATCTGAAGCCAGACCATTCCCGACTTGTTAATGCATGACTTTGTGAGATTATACAATATTAATTCTTTGGACAATATAAATGGACAGAACAGCACTTTGATCACTCGGTTTCACTTTATTACAGCAAGAAATGTGTCGGGCAGAGCTTCATCACTGCTCTTCTTTTAGTTTATATTTTCAATCCATTTGTTTAGAGGCTTGAATATTAATTAATCACCGCCACAGCACAAGTAGTTCTGTGTTCTATAAATTCATGTTTCTGCAGTTCTGTCAGGTGTGATCATTAACCTCATTATTCCAGATCAACTCTTGCGAAGCTAAACAGATTTGGAACGAGTCAAGAAGAGGAACATCCTTCAAAGCCTCAGTCATGAAGATTTATTTTATTATGTCAAAAAGATTGTTCTAAATACTTTCTCCTCTCCTCTCTGCTGCACCTGCTCACCAATCACCATCACTTAAGAATGGCAGGTCATTTTCCAAGAGATTTCATTGGTCAGGAGGCAGAGCTGTTGGACTCATAGTGATCTTCTCGAGAACGTAACCTGCTCTGGAGCAGGTTAGCCTTTCAACATATGTTGCTGGAGTGTTTTATTTTGGTAAGAAGTGAGCGAGCGTCGTAGTACGGAAAACCCGGGGATAATCCTTTAAGTAATCTCGATAAGAGAAAATCCAGCATCGTAGTTCAGGCCTCAGAAGAATATGGAATGGGAGTCATGACTACATGGAGGAAAACATTGTTGTTATTGTACAGCTAATGAGCATGTGCAGAACAACTGTTCTGGGGTGGTGGTGTACATACACAGTAGATGTGCTTCTACTTGGGACTGAGCCTGAGCGTGTACGAGCAAAAGTATGGTTTTCACCCGTGGACACGGCAACGGAGCCAAATGTTTTCGAAAAGTTCCACTTGTAAGCTGTTCTCAAAAAGTTGCGCTTTCAAGCTCCGATCACTATTGTCATGGAAATGGACCCTCAAACTACAGAAGTATTCTCAGTTTTTGTCATTTGAATTTCTAACATAAAAAAAAAAAAAAAAAAAAAAAAAAGTTCATTGATCTGTGGCCTTCTTTCTTTGATAACATCTTTCCATCTACATTATAAAAAAGAGCATGGTGAAATGAGGTGAATGCATTCTGAACTGGTGAATTCACATTTCCTTTGTGTTTTAGAATGAGCTCCACACCTAAAATTATGCCCGTGGCCATAAACAGGCTGCAAAATATATTTGTGTTCACTCCAGGTCTTTTATATGCCAGAATACTAAATATGCACCCATACCACTGTTTTAAAAGCTAAATACTAACCTTTAGCTACTTGCCGATACCGAGTACTGATATGAGTACTTTTTAAATGCCATAAAACCCATTTTATACCTCATACGCAAACTAGACATAAAGGTTATGTGTCGCCATGATCCACCTCCACACAGCCACCATGTTGATGTTCTGTCACCTCCAACAGTCTACAGTACATACAGCACAGTGCGTGACATCTATCTATGCCCTGTACTCTGCTAGCTTGCTGTTAATGAGTGTATCAGTCACTTTAATCATGTTTAGTATGTAATATCACTGGTGTGTGACCCTGAAACTCTGTAGCATGTAGCACGGCTCAGAGTTACCGGCAGAGTAGTTCAACAACTGAGCGACATGGGACTAACTCTCCTCTTGATAGTTTGGCAGAACATAATTTACAGTTCTCATTAATATTACAAAAATCTCCAAACCACGAACATTGCTTGTGCTTTCCCTGCGAATGACATGGCTGACACATGAAGACATGAAATACTCGCCAGGTTGTATCGGGAGCTTTTTCCAAGAAGAACTACTCCGTGCAGTAACTGGTATTGGGGAATTCCTAAAAATTTCCTTAGATTTTTTTTATGCACAGTTCAGATTTATCAAAATCAAAGAAAGGTCTAACCTTTACCCTAAGTAAAGCTGTTATTTATAGCATGAGATGATGACTGATGGATAGGATTAAGCGCTATCCCTGTCAGTGTGCATAACTAACTAACTGCCCCTCCTCACCTGCCCCGGGTGATGGCTGCAGGGTCGGCTCCGGAACAGATGTCCTCCATGACGTATGGGTTTTGCTCACAGCTCACGTTCAGTGTGGTGTAGTTGGGTTTGCACACAGTCAGGAAGTACGGCGTTGGGTAGCCCGTCATCAGCTGGAGGACGTCAGTAATGAGCGCCGTGGCACAGAGACCAAACGCATGAACGCCTGCAGGCAGGAGACGTGAAAGAGCACACACAGGTTTTGTTTCAGTTTTTAACATTCATCTCCTGGCTCCATTCATTATATACAGAAGATGATGAGAAGTGAATGAAAGAAGGGATGCACCGATAATACTTTTTCAAAAGTCACATACCAGTATGAGTGTCGACGTTTAGCTTCTTAGTATTAGCAAGTAGCGAAAGGTCAGTAATTGTACTCGTCCTTGAAAACAGTGGTATCAGTGCATCCCTAGTTGATATTGGTCAAAGATCAGAAACGGGTATGAATGATGAAGAGCAGACGTACCAACGAAGCGGACGGCTCTGCGGATGAAGGAGTTGAAGTTGCAACCTGCAGCGTTAATGTTGGCCTCGGTCCCGGCACCGCTCTTCCTTCGGGACAGGCAGCAGAACAGGATGGCCTCTCCGATCATTATCTGGTTACAAAAACTGCACTGTTACACATAGTCGTACATGGAGAGTCATGGACGTCTGTCCATGACGGAGGACAGTCATTAGCAACTTATCTTTAGAACTCCAATCAGAGAGCAAAACACATTTTACCCCCAGAATGAGGAGAGCAAAGTTTTTGAACTTTTATTCACATTGATGAGTGAAACCACTGCGAGCACTGAGAAGTGAAGTGAATCACACTGATTATCTCTTTAGCCAGCAGGTCTACATTCTCTTCTTGAGGAAAGTGTGAGAGGCAGAGAAAATTAGTTGTAATTTCAAATCTTGTCAGTATCGATGCAAATGGGTACACATAAGGAATTCAGTTCAATTAAATTAATTTCAATTGTATTTCTATACCAGCAAATACAACACAATCATCTCAAGGCACATTTACAGAGAAAAACTAACAATTCCACATGGGCAAGTCGAGGAGACGGTGGAAAGAAAAAGCTCCTTTTTTGCAGAAACTTGGAGATCCAGACTCATTGGAGACTTTCTTTAAACCAGAGTCAATACGGCAAAAGTACACTATTATAACTCACTACTCACACTCACTCATACACTTATAGTGGCTATAATGCAAATGTTTTATGATACAATTGACCTCATATGTTTCAGTCTTAGAGATAAAGCATTAACATTAAATAACAGTTAACACTGACAATGGCAAAAGTAAGACTTTAAATTATGTTCCGAAAAAATATCAAGATGAGGAGAAAGATAGTTGGTACAACACCAGCAACTTAATCACCAGAGACTAGTACTAGCAGAGTTTGAACGATGTTGTTCAGAAGTTTGACTGATCAGCACGGAACTCCGAGCCATGCTACATGCTAAAGAGTTTCAGGGCTCATACACCAGCAAGGCTGCAAAAGTGGTCTTGGTGAATTGCTACAATAAACCTACTCATGACATCCTCATAATGTTCATTAGGAAACTATGAAATGATTATGATATGAAGAAGAATTGTTGAGTTTATTCACTGCTGAAGTAACAGCCTGCACTGTGTAAATACGGAGTCTGTGAAGCTCAGTCTGTCAGCAATGTAAAATGTCGACAAACTGTGATTGTGATTTCTGTACAACACAGCTTGGAGTGAGTATGTTGAGGATCTCCAGGAAGCACACGAAAGAACTACAAAGTGTGTGCTAACACTCACAAGACAAGGAGGTGCAACGCCTGCAGTTCACCAAGAGGCCAAAGAAAGGACTGTTTTTTCATCTCACTCGTAAGAAAGACATCTCATGTTCATGAGTCAGTGTGGCACCTTGAGAGCAGGTCATCAACAGCAGAATATGAACATGACAGAGCTTGTTACAGTTAACCCAGTGTGAAGATTGAAGTGAGAACAGCAGCATCATGACTCAGCTCACATCTCACTTCCCTGCAACAATTCAGGCCGGCACTCTGCAAATTGGATCCTGGACACTATTTATCAGATTAAACAGCTGTTTGATTTAAAAGTACATTGAAGTACAGCTTGCACTCATTACATGAATCATTGAGCCTTGCACACCCTGTTACTGGATCGTTTTCTTCTTTTCTTTTCTTTTCTTTTCGAGAGAGAGAGAGAGAGATCATCAATTCATATTCGAGGGGTGGTGTCCTACACGTTTTAGGTCTCTCCCAGTTGCAACACACCTGAATGTAATAAGGGGCTTGTTTTTTGGCTTTTTTTACAAGCTTGATGATGACATAATCATTAGATTGAGGTGTGTGCAAGCTGAGAGAATCCAAAATGTGCCCTCAAGGTACAGAATTGTGTACCCCGTTCTCGACCCTCTGGACCCTCCAGACCAGGAGGGGCCAACCAGTCATACACCAAGAAACACAAAAATGGCTGAGGTACTACAAAGAAGCACATTGTACACATGGGGCTTAAAAACAAACTTCCTCTCTTACACAAACACAAAATGACATTAAATCAATCTAGATAAAAAGATATCAAAAGATAATGTTACTACCTTTCAGTTTATGAAGGTTCTGGTACAGTCCAGAAATTGTTTTCTTGCACTCTCTATATAATCTTCTGTCATAATTTCAATCACTGCATTGCCCTCTGCCAATATTTTTGATCTCATCTGTTATGTCTTCACGGCATAACTATAATACGGACTCCAGTATTGGATTAACCTTTTATCTATATAAACCCATACATACACGGAGGAGCTGCGATCTGATGCAGGATAACTCAACACACTACAATTCCCACAATGCTTGGTGTCCATCTCATCTACGGCAGCCCTAGTGGGTCTAAATACACAACATCTCCCCTCTTACAACAGATGTCTACATAATAAAATTCAACAGAAAATTTGGCATCTTTAACTAATTGTTAGCTTTTCCTGCTCCAATCTTTGAACCCCCACCGTCACTGTTAAAGGGGTCACGCATTCACACATACATACTCTGATAACATAATATAAACATCGTATTCACGGCATCAAATATTATGACATTATAAACATATAAACAAGCACAATCTTAGCAGAATCAACTCAATATCGAAATAAAACATACTTTTATAACACATTACAGGCTTAAACTCTAACTTCAGGATGAGGTTAGACTGCCTCAATTCATCAACTGATTCCAAGGGGATTATTCTGCCCCTGGTGGTTTAGCACGCTGACAGGCAACACATGCAGCAGCCCATTCCTTGACATCCCTGCAAAGACCAGGCCAGACAAACTTGGCTCCGACCAGCTTCATCGACGCCCGCACTCCTGGATATGAGACGGAATGTATAGAGTCAAAGACACGCCGGCACCGGAAAACTGGAACAACAGGGCGGGGCCGTCCCGTGGAGATGTCACAGAGGAGGGCAGGACCATCGTCAACCAAAACTGCGTGCTCAAGCCTAAGGCCCGTACCTGAGAGCCAGGACACACAATCGTACGTGACAGACAATCAGCGACCAGATTTGCTTTACCAGCCACGTGCTGAATGTCAGTCGTGAAGCCAGAGATGGACGCCAGCTGGCGCTGCCGGTGAGCACACCATGGCTCTGTCACCTTGACCTAAATGTGTCGCCCGCCGGGCTCGTTCTTGGGCAACCGCTCCGGGTTCCTGGGGAATTTTTGCCAAAAAATTCCACTCTGCGACCTCCTCCAGCGATCGGTTATTTTTCATCGGGTGGTTTTTTGGCCCCGGTCCCCATTCATCACTTTTTTCTGCAGTCGTAAGTTCCAGCAGAGCTCGAGTCAGTCCATTTCATCTTTGTGCGTCATGACGCTCACTGTTCACCCCTTCTACCTCCGTACGATGGCCCCTTCAGGGTTGGTGAGAGGGGCCTGAAAGGTTTTGCTCTAGATCTTGGTGGATGCGACGAGCACATTTTGGTAGACAGACTTAAGCCCACGCACGTGGTGGCTGACGAGGTTGTGTTCCAAGCCCAGGTACCCCGTCGTGGGAGCCCCCCTTCAAGACCCCCCACTGTTTCTACACATGCTGGGCATTCTGGCTCTCAGCCTTTGATGGACTGTTTGCTTCCTCCTCGTGGATGCACTGCTTGCCATGGTTCGCCTGTGGTTTTTTTCTGGAGGACGGCGCAGTCGTTATGGTCGGCTGATCAGGCCTCCAGTGAGATTCTGACTGCCTTTCCCAGGATTGCCTTCTGGGTGTTCGGAGGGGACTGTGTGGTGGACTAGGAGGCGGGTCTCTCACTCAGAGGACGGGGGGCGTGTTCTGAGTTTTCCCATTTGCGGCTGTTTCTGGTGTTTTCTAGGCAGTTGTGTTGGAGCATCAATAAAGACTCATTCACCTACCGTTCCTGAGTTTTCTTTATCCTGCCCTTATTTGATAGCAGCTTCGCAAATCTTGCATCCATTCTGCTCTGCAGACTTGTGAGTTTTTGGAGAATTTCTGCTTGAATTTGTTTGCAGGATGTCAGAATAGCCTCCCAGAGCTGCTGTTTAGATGTAAACGGCCTCCCACCCTCATAGATTTTTTGCTTGAGGATGCTCCAAAAGTTCTCAATAGGTTTGAGGTCAGGGAAGGATGGAGGCAACACCATGTGTTTCTCTCCTTTTATGCCCATAGCAGCCAATGATGAAGAGATGTTCCTTGCAGCATGAGATGGTGCATTGTCATGCATGAAGATGATTTTGTGATGGAAAGCACGGTTCTTCTTTTTGTACCATGGAAGAAAGTGGTCAGTGAGAAACTCCACATACTTCTTGGAGGTTATTTTCACACCTTCAGGGACCTTAAGGGGCTGACCAGCTCTCTCTCCATGATTCCGGCCCAAAACATGACTCCACCATCTCCTTGCTGACCTTGCAGCTTTGTTGGGACATGGTGGCCAACTACCAACCAACCACTACACCATCCATCTGGACCATCCAGAATCCTTTGGAATTTTTATAGTTATTATTAGGGGCCTTGGCCTGGAAGGCCAGGACCCTATTGTTTTTGCTATGTTTATTATAATTGTTTCTTTTTCCGCCATGCCAGTGACTCAAACCCAAATTTGACCCCCTAAACACACTCAAAAGCTCACCAAATTTGGCGCGCTCATCAGGACGGGTATATAATTTCAGAAAATGTAAAAAATAACCCCCAGAGTGCCAAATGTGCCCTCTAGCGCCTAGCGATGATTGACTTTGTGGTCGTGTCATCTGACCTCCGGCCATGTGTCTTGGACACTCGGGTAAAGAGAGGGGCAGAGCTGTCAACTGATCACCACCTGGTGGTGAGTTGGATACGCTGGACAGGGAGGAGGCCAGTTAGCGCATAGGACTCCCGACGCAGCTGACAGGTACCGGCAGGCAAAGCGTACCGCAGCCCAGGTCGTGGTGGAGGGAAATACTCGGGTCTGGGAGGAGTTCGGCGAGGCCATGGAGGAAGACTATCGGTCGGCCCCGAGAAAATTCTGGCAAACCGTCCGACGCCTCAGGAGGGGGAAGCAGCTTTCCACCAACACTGTTTGCAGCAGAGGTGGGGAGCTGTTGACCTCAACCAGAGATGTCGTCGGGCAGTGGAAGGAATACTTCGAGGACCTCCTCTATCCCACCACCACGTCTTCCATTGCGGAAGCAGAGGCCGGGTTCTCAGAGGAGGACTCGTCCATCACCCAAGCTGAAGTCACTGAGGTAGTTGTTAAGCTCCTCGGTGGCAAGGCACCGGGAGTGGATGAGATCCGCCCAGAGTTCCTTAAGTCTCCCGATGTGCAGGGACTGTCATGGCTGACACATCTCTGCAACATCGCGTGGTGGTCGGGGACAGTGCCTTTGGACTGGCAGAC